>CM021100.1:318657448-318712317 GCA_007115665.2 Sequoiadendron giganteum | reverse complement strand
CTTCATGAGAGAATCTACAACATTATCCAAAGTGTTAAACATCTCAATCAAGACCTTACCATTATAAATCGTTTCATTCACAAAGTGATACTAAACATAAAAATTCTTAGTACAAGCATGATACATAGGTTTTTTGGATAAACATATGACACTTTGATTGTCACATCCAATCCTCATCATCTTGCAATAAAAACCAATACCATTTCAAAGTCTCTATAACCAAACCACCTCTTATAGGTATGTGTAGCATCCATATACTCTGCATTGGTGGTGGAAAATACAATCGTGGGTTATCTTTTACTCATCCAACTCACTATACATCCAAACAAAGTAAAAACATGGCCATTAATGGACCTTCGACTATCCAAGTTACCTGCCCAATCTACATCAAAAAAACCCTATATGTCCAATGACTTAACCACATCATAAATACTATGATGAACACAATAAGAATCAAAAGTATGATTCAAATTTTTAAAACACCCTCTTAACAAAATTCTAATGATGTCTACCAGGGTTAGACATAAACTTGCTCAAAACTCCCACTGCTTGGGTTGTATCTAGTCTAGTTAAAACTATTGCATAAATCAAACTTCCAACGAAACTAGCATAAGGAGCATTAGACATCTCTTCAAAATCATCATCAAAATTAGGAAACATGTAGAAAAATAAACTTAGTACTAGAACCAGAAATGGAATATTAGTTGGTTTACAGTCATGCATACTAAATCTCTACAAAATGGTATCAACATACTTCGACTTAATCAAAGATTTATGTGAGCTCGATCCCTAATAATCTCCATCCCAAGGATATATTTTATAGCCCACAAATATTTCATATCAAATGTGCCATAAATATGAGTCTTAAGCTCCCTATTCATCACCTTGCTATTACCCATAAACAACATGTCATCAATATACAAGACAATGATTAGTATTTGATCAGTAATAACCTTATTGTAAAGACAATGATTCTACTATTGAGGAAGCTCATAATTAAAATATTTATTCTAGAGATCAGATGTTTGGTGGTTTAATTTATTATAAATTGAGAGAGCTTGATCAAGATGCTACAAAGAAAGAAACTCTTTTTAAATTCTACAAGGTATAGAAGGTTGATGAATCAGATCAGGATGATCTTGATGAGGTGAAAGAAAATTTTGTAAGTAGATTGAAAAAGGCATTAGTAAATATAGAGGTAAATTACCCTTTAAATGTTTCAATTTTTAAAAGATAGGTCATTATTCTTCTAAATGTCCAATCAAAGTTCCAAATGACAAAGATAAGGATCATAAAGGAAAATTTGTCAAGAAGAGTTATTATGTTGTGATTTGTAGGAAATAGGGTACCCCACCATTTAAGAGGTAGAGCACATGCACACACACAAGGAGGTTTCCTATTTCACTATCGATTCATTAAAGGAAACACTAGAGGCAACAACCCACTAAAAATATTGCTATAATTTTTCCTTAGGGGTGTGATTAAAGACTAAAAGGGATTCACCACCAAGCAAAGGCTTAGAAAGAAAGAATATGCAACTCAAGATAAGAAATTAAAAATAATAATAAGGGACTAAGAAAGGATAGAGGGGCACCTAGAAAATGAAGAAGCTTGAAACGGGTTTTCACTCCCAAAACTTTGACTTTTAATGCACACTGGGACTGGGCTAGTGCAAGAAGTTGGGTCCACAAAAAGCTCAAAAAGTGGGTGTTTTTGTTGTTTTTCAGAATTTGTCACACTTGGACAAAAAATTTGAGGCACTTACACAATGAATCTTAAAAAAAATTAGTAATACAAAATTTTGAATTTTGAATCTAATTTCCAAATATGTAATTTATTCAAATACCCAAATGATAGAACTTAAATTTTGATAGGGATGTATAAAAACCACATTTTAAAAGTCCCTGTTTTTTAACAATACCATGCATGTGTATGGACACCACTTTTTGACCCAAATAAAATTATTTTTCTAATTCCTTTTGGGGAAAGAAAGCTAACAACATGAAGATTGATGAGGAAATTTTTTTGTAACTTTTTTTTAATATTTTTTTTTATTGAATTTTTATTGGCCTTAATTGCTGTTTTTAAAAATCAACATGTACAGACACCATAATTGGACCTAAATTAAAAAAAAAAATCAATAGTATTTTTTTATTGTATAGAGAATTGTCTGACGATTGATGCTATATATATTTTTTTTACAAGAAACTTAACCAAAAAAAGTTATTAAAAAACAAAAAAAAACCTGATATATCAAGTTTAAGGACTAGTTTGCTTAGAAATTAATTAAAAAATAAAAAATATAATTCAATATTAATAAAAATTATATATTTGGAAACTAGACATCGTTTTCTCTAATGGGTTTTAATTTTCTAGATTGATTCAAAAAAAAAAGTCCATCAGCCATATTGCCAAAGTTGGACATTCTTCTTCAATCTGCCTTAGATTTTAGTTGCAGGTCAAAGGCTAAGGGTCAAATTGCCAAGCCTTTCTCGAGCCTAAAACACAAGCTACATGTGGGTTGGAGATTCAATTTTTTAATAACGTGTATGTGTTTTTAAAAGCGTGTACATGTTACAAAACACATGCGTTCTTTATTTATTTGATTATTTAAAAAAATAAGAAGGTATTTTTTTTTTAATAAATGACTTGTACATGTTATAAAATGCATGTGCGTTATATAACGCATAGCATTTTTTAGTGCATACACATTTTTTTATGCTTGGGTACTCAATGAATAACACATACAGATTTTCTAATAACACGTACACATTTTATGTGAGATTTTTTCTTTGGCCAAAACTTCCTCTCTTTGTGGACCCAACTTCTTGCTTTTACCCAACTCATATGCCAGGCTGGACGATTTAGTCCTAGTTTAGGGTTTCGAGTTGGAACCAGAATCAAGAACTGCTAAACCAAGATCTACAGAAAATGCTTGAAATCTGGTATACTAGGACTCATACGCCACAAGTGGTGATTTAGTCCCAATATCAAGATTGATCTAAAACTCTGATATCCTCTAATGTTCTCTTGTATCTTCTCTCCTATCAAATCTCTATGTCTTAAACACTGAATTGCAACCTGTAGGTGAACTTTTGTGATCTTGCAATGTAGATGATAACTTTGACAACTTGATAACTTTTATCCAATTTTGCTCTTTAATGGATCTTCAACCTAGATCTACAAATCACACATCAAAGAGGGGGAAAAAAAAATAGTGTAAAGGGGTTTTCCTTGGTCAAACCTCGTTTTGGTAATCAAGCCTTGAAATGAATAGAAATAGAAAGAAGGAATGATGAATGAACAAATAAGCTATGTTGCAATTCACCAAAACCTTGGAATAAAGGTTGTAATCTTGTAAGTAATGTCTAGCATGAATGTAGATCTTGACTCTTGATTGTATTTTATGGATCTTGAATTGAATTCTTTCTTGAATCATAAGAACCTACATCACAAATGTTAGCTCTAAAAAAAACATGATGCATGATGACTTTGACATGATGCTTGAATCTTGAATAATGCTCCAAGATAGTTGATAATCACTCTTGAATTATCTTGAATGCTCTTTCAAACTCTCTTGATCACAATTTTCTATAATTCTTGATCTCAAAAAGTGCTAGATGACTTGTAAACTTGCTAGGAGAAAATATGTGAAATAACCTTGTATTTATACTTGTTTATACCAAATTTCACAAAATTACAAAAATACAAACCGACATCAAATCAAGGAGAATAAAATCCCACCAAGAATTTAAATTTAAAATAGGTCCAAGCTAAGCAAGACTTGTATGTGATTTTAGGCATATGAGTCCTAGTAGGCTAAGCTTGGGACACAAATTTCAAAAAATGTTTAGTTTTATGCCAAATTCAACTTTAGACCCTAAAACTTAGGTGGGACCCATATGCCCAAGGTAGCATAGGAGTCCTAGATCACTAAATGTAGGCCATACAAACCAAAGTCATTAAATTATGAGTGATCATTTGATGTGTGTTGGGATTATCCTTAGAAGGATGCATTAAATAAGGCTTTTGGATGCAAAATAGGACCAAATAAGGCATAAAGAAGTCCAATCTAGAAAGGAGGGTCCAAAAAAGTGTGAAAATGTAGAGGTATATATTTTTCTACACTACATTTAGCCCCCACTTTAGTGAGAGCAGAAAATTGCTTCAAACTCACACTAATGTAGACAAAATCACATTAAGAGGGGTCTAGATGTACCAATGCCAGTAAGACAAGATGACAATGACCAAGAGGGACGATAAATCCCCCAAGATCAAGATCCTATGGCAAACCAACATAGGCACAAAATTAAACACATGAAAATAATATAAGGAGCAACAACAAGGAACAAGCATACACTGCCAAAGACATGGAGAAAGAAAAGCAATAATAAAAATAAAAGGGGTGGATCAAGCTTCGACCGTTTGTCTCGCATGCTATGGCTCAGATCTAAGTTGTTTGTCCAAGAAAGTTTACAAGTGGAAAATGATGTCCACTATGTGAACCAAATGCATGCTCACAAGGGCTAGTGGAACCTCAAGTCATCCACTACGTGAGCCCCCAGCGAGAAACATACACACATGGCCAGAAAGTGCTCATGCATACAAGCAAGTGGCTATGGGAAATTCACACCTATGTTTAGCTCCCATACACTAACCATACCAAACCTATATGTCTTGATAACTTTGATAAGGTGACACAAAAAATGATAGTAGATTTCATGAGGAAATCAAAACTTCAAATGCTTGACACCCATAAACAAATAGGATGGCTCCATACACAAGAAAAGTGTGTTATGCAAGGTGGCCATATAACACTTATTGTAAATGAAAAATAGTGTAAGGTACATTCAAAGGGATTTTTATTAGTTCATGTAAGATCTTTTCTTAGCGAACATCATGCCTAATGTCTCCAAGAGAGGAAAATTCAAATAAATATCATGCTCTTGGAGGAAATCAAACCCAGTGACACCACCAAGAAAAGGATGCATCACATGAAGTAAGAAGACCACACAATGAAACATGAATGTCGATGTATGCCCCCACTTTAAATTGGCTGGTAACACCATTTTTGTGAGAAATTGATTTAAAGTAGTCAATGTTCAATCCTAAGAAATGAGAGCTTTCTTAGAAATCCCTATGCCAAGTCATATGTTTCTCAATGAAGTTACATCATGAAAAGGGGTTGCCCCCAAAAGATAGAAAGAAAAGTATGTCACATGCGAGCTAACTTAAGGCATGTCATCCACATCCCAAGCTTACTCTTATATATACATGGAAGGGGGACAACTAGCCAAAAGAGACAATGAAAAGTGTCATATGAGGACAAGGCTAACCTAACCCCTTTCCCCACTTAGTGCAAGAAAAGGATGAGTTGAGATGATTTATGAGATACATGACAGAACGAAAATTGATATCAATTAAAGGAAATAGGTGCTTCAACATAAGGAAGAGCACCACAATCCTTAAGATGTAGTATTTTATCATATAAAGCCTTACATTCATTAGTAGAATGACCATGAACTCTATGATATGCACAAAATAAACTCTTTTAGTAAAGTTTATTTCATATTCTTGGAGGGAGGTATATCAAGCGATCTTGGAGGAGTCTCAACAAGATACGCTCTTGATCAATAGTAGAATATTTTCCTTTATTTTTTAGCAAAGATATCTCTTGCTTAGTACAAAATTTCATACTTACACAAGACTCTTTACATGGCAATATTTTGTTCTCTCCTTGAAAGGAGGGTGTAAAATCTAATGAACTGAAATCGTTAGTGTTTTATGTGATGACTTTAATATTAAGCAAAGATTTATCCACTTCTTTCAGAGGAAAATAACCAAGATCACTAGTGTCTGTCAATTTAGGATGCACGAATGTTAAAGTAGAGTGAGAATATTCTTTAATAAGAGTGTTGATATTAAGTGAAGGCTTTCTTGTTTCTTTTGAGGGAAAATAACCAAGACCATTAGTCTTATCTTGCGTGTGAGGCTTTATAGGGACACGGATACCTTGTTTTGTAAACCACATCCTTTTCTACTATACCCAAGTTGTTTCATAAGTTCATACCCTTTTCCATAAGTATTTTTTATTTCTTTTAGATTCGATGGTTGTTCGTAATTAGCTTCATCAAATTTTGTTGTGTAATTTGTTTCCTCTTCCAAAGTGGTTGAAGTAGATTCTTTTGAATCTTGTGCTAACATTGATTACCACTTTTTATTTTCCCTTTTCAAACTCATTTGTTATGATCTTGTATTCACCCCTGAATGTAGATGTGAAATCTAAGGAACACTAATAATCTTCCAATAACTTTGTGACTCGCTCAATATGCTTTTCTTTTTCTTTCTCTTTTACGAGTTCCACTTGTGTAGTTGGTTCCAATATCTTCAAAGGATTTTCCTTATCTTTATCAAGTTGTAAAACACTATAAGGCTCATGATCAACATTGAATGTGTACACTTTGTTGTTGTAGATATGCTTCATTTTATAGTGAAGGGTAGAAGGAACTGCATGCATCTCATGAATCCATGGTCTTCCTAGAAGAATTTTATATGAAAGTTCATAAGGCATAAACCGAATAGGATTTTGTAATGTAAATGTGTCAACTTTAATAGGAAAAGTGATCATACCAAGTGGTAATTTTCCTACATTATGGAACCCTCTAATAGAAAAATACGCAGGTTGAATTCTTTATTTATCCACACCAAGCCTATCCAAAAGGGTTAAAATACACAAATTAAGGGCTAAGCCATTATCAACAAGGGTTCATTTTATCCATGCCATATTATATTGAACTATTACCATGAAAGCTTCATTTATTTTTTGCAGTTCTAGCAAGGGTAACTCATCTTCATGGAAAGTAATGTCTAAGTTGACCAAATTTATAACTTGAATTTGGGTTGCCATATCATTTGATTGCACATTACGGGGGAGGAACTTGTTGTAAGGAGCTTTGAATCATGTTATGATAATGAGGGGAGGGTTGAATAAGGTCCCATAATGATATCTTAGTAGGAGTTTTATTAAGTTGTTCAACAAGATCATACTCCTTTCCACTTTGCAAAGGTAAATGAGGAGAACCAAGCAAGATAGGCTTAGGCACTAGGAAAAATGTTGAAGGTGTTTGTCTTGGTTGCGGATTGTTTCTATCATTATATGTATGAGAAACGGTATTATACTTTGATTTCTTAAAAAAATTATGCTTAGGTGGTTCAAGGATAAGGATGGGTTTGTTTTTGAGTTTGTGGCTTGTGTGAAGGTGGGTAAAGGATGAGTTGAGGTTGAATAATATTAACTTCTCTTAGTGAAGGAGAGTCTAATGTCACTTCATTATTTTTATCTAAAGAAGCCTCATTACTAATGTTTGAAATACATGTGTGAATGTTCTCATTTTCTCACACCATGATATCTTGCCTAGTAGGAGAGTTTTTAGGAGAGCTACAATCTAGATGTTCATGACATTCAAAGTTTGGTTCTTCTAAAATCACTTCATCACAAGTAGGGGAGTCATCTATTGTTAGATTATTTTTCTTATTAGTGATGGTGTTATCTTGTTCAATAATGTTTTTCCTAGGTGAAGAGAGACAAATAGGACTCTCATAACTCTCATTGGTTTGATCTTATAACACTAAAATATCTTCATCACAAATAGGAGAGATATTAGTAGAAGACCAAATTTGATGGTCATGATTGTCCACTATTGTATTTTCTTTCACTAAAGCATTCTCATAGGTGTGGTGGATGAAATTTTTCTTGGCATGCTTAGAAAGATACGACACTAACATTGTGTGACTAAAAATGAAAATCACTTCTAACCATCTTATGCAAGAATGTAAACAATGTATATCCAAAGATGAAAAGTACTTTTATCCAATTTATCCAAAGCTTTAAGAATGCAAAAGATGTATATCACAAGATGAAAAGTAGTTTTATCAAACTTATGCAAACCTTCATGAATGTAAACATTGCGTATGCAAAAGAGAAAAGTACTTTTATCCATATTATGTAAAGTTTTAGAAATGTAAACATTTTTAAATAAGATGTTTTTTGCTACTGAAATGATTTAGGAAGAATTCCAAAATTACTACCCTAAATGGATGTTTTTAACCTAGATGCATAAAATAGAAGTTCTTGAATCTTTCAAGACTAATACTATAGGTTATCGACAAGCCTAAGAAGTACATAAATTACCAGAAAAGTCAAAAAAAAAAAAAAGAATAGGCCTCCAAAGACTTATTTGCCCAGCTAGCCATATGAGTCCCACTTAGGTTTTTTGACAAGTTCAGATAATAAAAAATAGACAACAAAAAATACCCAAAAATCAAGTGAAAAGCCATGTACCAAGACTAAATCACCCATAGGGGTGAATGAGTCTTGATTAGGGTTTTTAAACTTGAATTAGTGAATTTAGAGTTGATTTTAGGGTGTCTTAGTTGTATATTGAATTGAATATTTGCAATTCCATATTTTTCAGTAAAATTAAATGATTCAAAATTCAAAAATGCAACCTATATGAAATTTTCGCTAATGCAAATTTTAGAAGCCCTAAATGAAAATTAACTAATGGAAGATCTAATGCAAATTTAATAAAAATTAGATCTAGGACTTTTATGCACTCCAAATCAAAAATAAAGGGTTTGAACATTGGGTTCACCAAAATGATTTGTAGGAAATAGGGTACCCCACCTTTTAGGAGGTAGAGTACATGCACACACACAAGGAGGTGTCCTATTTCACTATCGATTCACTAAAGGAAACACTAGAGGCAACAACCCACTAAAAATATTGCTACAAGTTTTCCTTAGGGGTGTGATTAAAGACTAAAAGGGGGTTCATCACCAAGAAAAGGCTTGGAAAGAAAGACTATGTAACTCAAGATAAGAAACTAAAAATTAGAATAAGGGACTGAGAAAGGACAAAGAGACACCTAAAAAACTAAAAAAGCTTGAAACATGGTTCGCACTCCCAAAAATATTACTTTTAATGCATATTGGGACTCATACGCCAAACTAGGTGATTTAGTCCCAATTTTGGGTTTCAGGTTGGAACCAAAATCTAGAATTGCTAAACCATGATCTATAGAAAATACTTGAAATATGGTATATTAGGACTCACACGCCACAAGTGGTGATTTAGTCTCAGTACTAGGTGATAGGCCAAAAATGGGGTAAAGAATAAGAAAGATTTTAGCTTGGTCTAAGAGTGTTAACTCAGGGATTGTAAGCTTGTGAGAGGTGTTGTGGAAGTATACCTAAGGGAGGAAAGCAGTGAATTAAGTGGGGATGAAATGCAACTAGAACACATAATGGAGCACCTCCAATAAAAATCTGGTTCAAAATTATATTTATGTTTTTCTCTATTCTATGACAGAAGTGATAGGAGCTACAACAATCTATGACAATAACAACAAAAAATTTCAAAAATAAAAATAGTAGCTTATAGCAGAAAGGAAAAATAACCCAATCATATATTATCCAAACTGTGCTGAAATTGAAATCGTGTAGTCAAAAGGAAATAACGTCTATCTTAACCAAACCAAATCAAAAGCAAACAAAATACATAAAATAAAACATCACTGAGCTTCCCAAGGAGTGGGTCCTTGCTCCTAGTTTTCATGGTGGATAGAATGAAATCCATTCTACGTTGCCTTGATCAAAAGAATCATTATTTTATTTATCAAAAGTTTGATACATAAAATTGTTGTAAATGTCTATATATTCCCTTGCATATATATATACATTGTTTGATAACATAATATATTATGTTTGTTTTGTCCTATGGCCAACAAACTAAAAGAGACAAAAATATTGAAACGGTCTTGTTATAATACAAGGTGAAAATAGAAGATGTAAAGGTTTGTGCAAATTTTTCTCTAGCTATTTAGCAACAAATCTCCAGCACAGGTTTCCTTCCTTGTTCCATAAAATAACACATGTGGAGCCTTGGTTGAGTGTATTTTTCTCTATTTGTTGCTGTCCATGAATTTAAACATTCTCTTATTATAATAGATAGCGGAAATAGAAGGTTTTTAGTTTCTTCTACGTAGTTGGAAATCGCATCTCCATTCAAATTTATTTAGCAATAACCATGGGTTCTTGTGCTTATTCAAATCGGGTACATAGTTAGCACCATGGAGGTAACTAATGCCACCTTGGAGACTGACATCATGATAGAAATAAATTGTTGGTAAAAAAGTTATGCACAAAAGTTCCTGACTAGAAAGTGTCAGGAAGATATTCTACATAAAAGGTGACAAAAAGTTCTTGTGATCTGCACGTTGCAAGTTGCGGGCTTTATTTTCCAAGGATTAAAATCATAATGCTTATTAGTAAAGATAATCAATAATTAGTTTCCATATTTTATGCAAAACTATATTAAATGTCACTTATATATATTTAATCGTATACAGCATAAAATGGTGAAATAGTATGATATGGAACGGAAATGGGTGTGAAGGTATATGAAATTGGCTGAAATATGGCATAAAATGGGACATAAATGGCTCTCATCACCAAGGTTGATATAAAACTCTGATATCCTGATAATGTTCTCATGTAGCTTCTCTCTTGTCAAATCTTCGAGTCAGAAACACTGAATTGCAACCTGTAGGTGACTTTCTGTGATCTTGCTCTTTAATGGGTCTTCAACCTAGATCGGCAAATCACACATCAAAGAGAAGGGAAAATATTTTTTTGTTAGTGGATAGGGGTTTGCCTTGGTAAAAAACCCCATTTTCGTAATCAAACCTTGAAATCAATAGAAATAGAATGAAGGAATGATGAATGAACAAATAAACTATGTTGTAACTCACCAAACCCTTGGAATAAAGTTTGTAATATTATAAGTAATGGTGAGCATGAATGTAGATCTTGTCTCTTGATTGTATGTTATGGATCTTGACTTGAATGCTTTCTTGAATCATAATAACCTACATCACAAATGTTAGCTCTAAAACAAACATGATGCATGATGACTTTGACATGATTCTTGAATCTTGAATAATGCTCCAAGTGTTGAAATGAACAAGACAACTGGGAGGTGGGTGGACCAGTTGTACCAAATTACTTTTACTTCTGACCTTAATCAATTCCAATTTAACTTTAATCTATTATTAAGTATAAACATGAAATACATATAACAGAAAGAAAATACCAGAGACACTAGATTTAAGTGGAAAACCCAATGAGGGAAAAACCATGGTGAGGATTAACTCACAATATAAGAGCAATGCAAAAACCAGATACAAAGACACTACCAAAGGGCTCACTACCCAGAAAGCACTCAATGTCCAGATACAAAGTCTCACTATCTAGAAGGTGGCTCACTACCTACAAACAAAGAAAGACAATAGAAAATCCACCATAACAGGTTCCACACATTCGCAGCCTAATCAAAGATTTGTAGACACCATCAACTCACTGCTTTTAGGAATCTAACACATCAAAGTATTTTTGCCTTGATTCAATTTCACACACTCTAATTTTCACACTTGTTTCGTACACTTCACACTTCATAATTCCAATTTGCAACATCTTGACTTTTATTTATACCATCTTCAATCTTGAAAACTTTCTCCAAGGTCGTCTACACATCCTTTATTTTATAAATTCAGATTAGCTCAGTCACCTAACATTCTCGCAGTGGATAAGAATGAGAGTGGACCAATTACATGCTTAATTAAGACCCAAACAACATCTTGGATCAATCACATGCCTCCTTAATTGATGCTTATTATCCATGTAATGTGTAAACACCAAGTTGTCCAAACCTAATGAAAACACTAATGAACTTTGAAGTACGTGCATCCACAACAAGATGGTGGCATGTGGATCACATAATACGCTTCACCAAACACTATAAAACCTATTAGAAACCTTCAGATACATCCATAGCAACTGCAACAATCTTTATACACAAAACACTCTTAAACAATCCAACCGAACCATGCAGACACACACAGTAGCTCTAGAAAAAGTCTTCTAGAGCACCAAACCACAAGAACATTTTCTAGAACATAGAAAACATCAATATTAACCTTCTTCTAGATCTGCAAGATCTAATACAGAGCACTAGGGAACTACAGAGCAGAGACGTCTCTTCCAGTCTACAAACAATTTTTTTTGTCAAACCGGTTCACACACCAATGAACACGTCTTCCACACTCCATCAACCCAGAAGCTAAAACTCGGGATATATTATCCAATGAAGCCCAAAAACAATACTATATATCCGCACAAGCATAGGATCAACATAGAAGAAATGCAAATCACATTACCGGAGCACACTCAGAACACACACACAACTCTATCTTCATTGTTTATTATTTTTTTCAAAAGAACTTGACATCAGCACATCTACAACACCATAATCATAACTACATGTACTATCAACACTTCTACAGTATCTCAACTATGCATGTGCCACTTTCAATCACTCTAAACTATGTTGACATCAATGAAAACACCACCAAACATATTCATACTTGCAAAAATCTTCCCCTTTGTCATTGATGGCAACACATGATGTGAAAAAACATCAAAGACAGCATACACTCTCTCTTGCTTCTTCTTCCCTTTCAACTTTTTCACGTGACTCTCTCTCCCCCTTTGGCATCAATGGAAAAAGAAATTTTTTCATAAAACTTTTTCCATATAAAGATTTGATCACTCCCCCTTAGGAGTGCACCCACATCTCATAATACAACAATGATACTCTCTACTCCCCCTGAGGAGTAGACCTCAATCATCAGTCCAAACAAATGAAGAATCTATAGATCCACTGGACTGATGCACCTCCATGTGCACCTAGTTTAAGGAAGGAGGGGCAGTCACCCCTAGCTTCCCCCTCAGATACTCAAAAGTATCCTTCGAAAGAGCCTTAGTAAATATATTTCCAATCTAATCCTTAGTAGACACATATTCAAGTCTAACTTCATTTTCTAATACCTTCTCCCTTAAGAAATTATATTTGATAGATATATGTTTTGTCCTAGAATCCATCACCAGATTCTTTGAAATTTTTATTGCACTTGTATTGTCACAAAAGATAGGGATAGGCTCATCACACATCATACCTATATCCTTTAATTTTTGCTTCATCCAAAGTAACTATGTATAGCAAGACGTTGCTGCAATATACTCAACTTATGCAGTGGACAAATAAACTAAATCTTGTTTCTTTCTTAAACATGAGACCAATCTTCCTCCAAGAAAGAATGCACTACCACTTGTACTCTTCTGTTCATCTACACAACCAGCCCAATCTGCATCAATGTAGCAATTCAAGGTGAAATCAGTATCCTTAGGATACCATGGACCATAATTTGGAGTCCTCTTTAGATATTTGAATATCCTTTTCACATCTGTAACATGTGTTTCTTTAGGTTTTTCTTGAAATCTGGCAACCAAACATACTGTATGCATGATATTCGGTCTTGTAGTAGTAAGATATGTCAGTCCACCAATCATAGATCTATACTTGCTCTGATCAACTTTAGAAGAATCATAATCCTTACTTAGTTTGCATCTGGTTACCATAGGGGTACATACCAGTTTGGAATCATCCATTCCAAACTTCTTCAACAATTCTTTAACATAGTTAGATTGTGAAATGAATATTCCATTATCATTTTGATTCACTTGAAGTCCAAGGAAGAAATTCAACTCACTAATCATAGACATCTCAAACTCTTTTTGCATCTCCTCTACAAATTTCTTGCACATACCTTCATTTCCTCTAAACATAATATCATCAAAATACACCACAACTATCAACATTTTTTCTCTTTCAACTTTGAAATAGATATTTTTGTCTATGGAGCCTTTTTTGAACCCTTGATGTGTCAAATATTTGTCATACCTTGCATACCATGCTCTGGGAGCCTATTTAAGTCCATATAGTGCCTTTTTCAACTTGCATACCATGTTTGTTTTGTATGATAACTAAAATCATTCCAGTTGTTCCATGTATACCTCTTCTTCCAATTCTCCATTCAGGAATGCAGACTTAACATCCATCTAGTACACTTTGAAATATTTATGAGCAGAAAATACCAAAAACATCTTAATGGCCTCCATTCTTGCCACTGTAGAAAATGTCTCTTCAAAGTATATTCCTTCAACCTATGAATAACCTTTGCATACAATTCTTTCTTTATTTCTTACTACTTACCCATCTTCATTCAGCTTATTCTTGAACACCCATTTTATACCAATTACATTCTTCTTTACTGGTCTAGGAACTAGTTCCCATGTTTGATTCTTCTCTATCTGTTGCAATTCCTCTTTCATTACTCTAACCCAATTCTCATCTTTGCATGCCTCACTCATAGTCTCAGGTTCTATCTTAGGAATTAAACACAAATTTACCTCAACTACCACTCCACTTCTTGTCTTTACACCTTCACTTATATCTCCAATTATTTATTCCTCTGAATTATTCTTTTGTACATATTTAGGAGTCTTAGGAGCAGTTTATGGAATCTCCTCTTCTTCACTTTTTTCTTTCTCTTCCTTTTCGTCTTCTTTTACTTGTCCACAAATAGGATCATCTAGTTCAACTTCACTTATTTCAACTGGTTTCTGCATAGCTTCATCAACTTTTACATTTGTACTTTAAACTATTTTCCTTGGTCATCTATTGAAGCATCTATATGCTTTGTTGTTAGTTGAATATCCAATAAAAATACCTTCATCACATCTTACATCAAACTTTCCAAGGTTCTTGTCATCTCTTTTAATGTAACATCTACTTCCAAATACCTTAAATTACTTAATAGTAGGAATCTTACCAATCCATAGTTCATAAGGAGTCTTTGTGTTGTTACCTCTTATTTGAAATTTGTTAAGAATGTAAACAATAGTGTGAATTTCTTCTCTCCAATATACATCAAGAACATTTGCCTCTTTCATCATAGTCCTTTCAGCCTCTTGAACAGTTCAGTTCTTCCTTTCCACAACTTCATTATGTTAAGGAGTTCTAGGAGTAGAGTAATGTCTCTTTATACCATGCTCTTCACAAAATGCATTAAAATCACTAGAAGTGAATTCTCCACCTCTATTAGACCTTAAACATTTGATTCTTACGTTTACTTCATTCTCTACTCTTTCTTTGAACACTTTGAATCTATCTAGAGATTGAGATTTTTCCCTAAGAAAAGTAACCCATGTCATTCTTGAGTAATCATCAATCAAAACCATAAAATACATGTCACAATTAAGGCTTCCTATTCTTGTGGGACCACAGACGTCTGTATGAACCAATTTCACCATTCCGATAGATGATTGTTCGTTTCCTTTAAAACTACATCTTGTTTGTTCTCCCAACTGACAACTTTTGTAAACAAAATTGGTAGGCTTTGTGATTCTAGGTAGATCCCTAACAACTTCTCTTGAACTAATCTTGATCAGATTATCAAAGTTTACACGTCCCATCTTCTAGTGCCATATCCAACTTTCATTAACTTGAGAAACAAAGCACTAACCATCACCACTCTTACGTTGATAGATGTTTCCATAAGTTCTTCTTCTTGCAACTACCATAGTTCCAGACCCTTTTTTTCATCTAACAAGTTTTATCCTAAAACACAACATTAAATCCTTTGCTACACATTTTTCCAACACTTAAAAATATTATTCCTTAAGCCCTTAACATGATAGATATCATCAATACTATGTTTTCCATCAAGACTAATTGTTCCTTTTACGACAATATTAGCACCAAAATCATCTCCAAACATAACTAATCCTCCATCATACTTTTCAAGTTTAGTGAGCTTACTTTTGTCTTCGGTCATATGATTTGAACATCCACTATCAATTATCCAATAGTCTTCATTCTATCTAGCATGAAAGGCAGTAACCAGAGTACCTTCCATCTCATCCTTATTTTTCTCCAGACTAGATTCCCTTTCACATCTTCCATGGTTAGTAGACACAAATTTATTCTCCAAGGCTAGAAACAAGCATTCATCTTTATCATCCTCAAAATTAGACTCATCGTCAAAAATTATAGCATCTTCTCTAACATAATATAATTTCTTGAGCTTCCTATCCTTTTTGTCTTTATTTTTATCTTTGTTCTTCTTGTGTATAGCTCTATTTAGAAATCTTGAAGCATAGTGGCCAATATTTCCACAAATGAAACATTTAAAAGGTAGCATACCTTTGTACTTATCGATACCTTTCTTAAATTTCCTTGTAAATTTTGCTTCCAACTCTTCTGAACCATCACTATCTGAATCATATTCTATCTTAGTTTCTTTGAAGGTTGTTTCAGCTTTCTCCTTTTCTCTTCCAAACTCCCTCATGTCAAATGTAGTCAAGGTGCCAAATAGCTATTCTTTAGTGAATTTCGTTGGATCATACATTTCTTCAATAGCAGAGACCTTGTCACTGTAATTCTCTGGTAGGGTCATCAAGATCTTCTCTTTTACATCTTCAACTGACATGGTACCACCTTGATTTTTGATTTCATTTGCTACAAGTTCAACTCTCTTAAAGTAGCTTGCAATTTCTTCACCTTCTTCCATTCTCAAACTCTCATATTTGTGCTTTGTTGTTAGCTTCTTTGATAATTTGACTCTATAATTTCCTTCATAGATATCTTTCAAATTTTCCCATACTTCATAAGCAGTGCCTAAAGATATAACTTTTGTCCATTCAATCTTAGATAAGGCACTAAAGATAGCATACCTTCCTTTCCCATTCTCCTCATAGGCAGAAATCTCCTCTACAAAAGAAGGACAACTAGTCGGTTCAACATATTTTGTCTCATTGGATTTCCAAGTCTTGAAATCAAGAGAGATCAGGTAACCTCTCATCTTCACTTTCTAGTATCTATAGTTAGCTCCATCAAATATAGGGATTTGCAACTTGTGTGCCATCTGATCTACCTCAAGTGGTTAAGCTATTCTCTGAGGAACCAAAGCTCTTATACCAATTGTTGAAATGCACAAGACAACTAAGAGGGGGTGAATCAGTTGTACCAAATTACTTTTACTTCTGACCTTAATCAATTCCACTTTAACTTTAATATGTTATTAAGTATAAACATGAAATGCAGATAACAAAAACAAAATACCAGACACTAGATTTACGTGCAAAACCTAATGAGCGAAAAACCACATTGAGGATTAACTCACAATATAATAGTAATGCAAAAACTGGATACAAAGGCTCACTGCCAAAGGGCTCACTACTCAGAAAGGACTCACTATCGAGATAAAAATTCTCACTACCTACAGATAGGACTCATTATCCAAAAAGAGGCTTACTGCCTACAAACAAAGAAAGGCAATATAAAATCCACCACAATAGGTTCCACACATTCGTAGCCTGGTCAAAGGATTCTAGACACCATCAGCTCTCTTCTTTCAGAAATCTAACACATCAAAGTACTATTGCCTTGATTCACTTTCACACACTTCACACTTCATGCTTCCAATTCACAACATCTTGACTTGTATTTATACCATCTTCAATCTTGAAAACTTTCTCCAAGGTCGGCTACACATCCTTTATTTTAAAAATTAAAATTAGGTCAGTGACTCAAAATTCTCTTGGTGAATAATAATGAGAGTGGAATGATTACATACTTAATTAGAACCCAAACAACATTTTGGATCAATTACACTCTTCCTTAATTGATGATTATTCTCCATGTAATGTGTAAACACCAGGTCAGCCAAACCTAGTGAAAACACCAATGAACTTTGAAGTACAAGCATCCACAACAAGATGATGGCACATGGATCACACAACACACTTCATCAGAAACTAGAACACCTCTTAGAAACCTTCGGATACATCTATAACAACTGCAATAATATTTATACATAGAACACACTTCAACAGTCCAACTAGATAGTACATACACACACAGTAGCTTTGGAACAAGTCTTCTAGAGCACCAAACCATGAGCATATTTTCCAGAACACAAAAAACATCAATATTAACATTCTTCTAGATCCGAAAGATCTGAGATAAACCACCAAGGAACTGTAGAGTATACACATCTCTCCTAGTCCACAAATGAGAAGTTCTATCAAACCAGTTCACACACCAGTGAACACATCTTCCACACTCCATCAACCCAGAAGCTAAAACTTAGGATATATTATCCAATGAATCACATATACAATACTACATATCTTTGCAAGCATAGGATCGACATAGAAGAAATATAGAGAACATTACTAGAGCACACTCAGAACACACACACAACTCTGTCTTCATTGTTTATGAATTTTCTCAAAATCACTTGGCATCAACACATCTGCAACACCATAAAGATAGCTCAGTGTACTCTCAAAACTTCTATAGTATCTCAACTATACACGTACCACCTACAATCATTCTGAACTGTGTTGACATCAATGACAACACCACCAAACACATTCATACTTGCAACACCAAGATTCTTGATAATCACTCTTGAATGCTCTTAAATTCTCTTGTAAACTCTCTCGATAACCAATTTTCTATAATGCTTGATCTTAAAAAGTGTTAGATGACTTGAAAACTTGCTAGGAGAATATATGTGAAATAACCTTGTATTTATACTTATTTATGCCTAATTTCTTGAAATTACAACACTACAAGCCAACACCAAATCAAAGAGAATAAAATCCTACCAAGAATTTGAATTTAAAATAGGTCCAAGCTAAGTGGGACCCATACACTAGTTGGGGCATATGAGTCTTATTAGGCTAAGCTTGGGACACAAATTTCAAGAGATGCTTAGCTTTATGCCAAATTAAGGTTTAGTCCCTAAAACTTAGGTGAGACCCATAAGCACAAGGCAACGTATGATTCCTAGATCACTAAATTTGGGCCATACAAACCAAAATCATTACATTATGTGTTGTCATGATCCCACAATAGTGGTTTACAATTTTTGGCCAAATTGGACACTGAAATCATTATTTTTAACTAAATCTTCACATTCGGGCATCTATAGCGGCTAAATCATGAGCAATTTAAAGATGATGCAAACTACAATCTCATCAAATTTTGTCTATAGATTCTAAAAATATTTTCTTCAAATTTTTTGGAATTAGATTCCACTTCTTTTTCCATCTCCCACAAAAACTAGTTTATTTTAGAAAACAACATTTTAAAAAAGTGACGCACACCGTATAACGCATAATTTTTTTTCCATGAAGGATAAAATTCTTATTCTTTTGAATTTAGATTTGTAACTCTAATATCTAGTGCTTCCACTTGGTTATATAGTTTTTTATTGAATATTTTTTCTTTAATCAAGTTTCGAAGTCAAACCAATTACAATTCAAACATAACGCAACTGTATAACACGTAATTTTTTTTGTATATATCGAAATTAAATTTTAGTTTTTTTGTTGGATCAAGGACTTCAATATTTTTTGCACTCATATTTTTCAAAAAAAAAAATTGATAATCTGCTATTTTTCCACATGTGTAGAATAGAGACCTTCATTTTCAATGAAAAACATATGTTTAATAATACTAAAAAAATGAATACATAATAAAACCAAAACATATTAAAATTATATTCGTTGGATAGCTCGTTCTAGGGACTACCATAATCATTTGAAATAAATTTTAAATGAATTCATTTGATCCCTAAAAAGGTAAATCAAAAGTGATTTTTTATCAGCATTTTGATAGGTGTAAAGGAGACTCATTTATAGGTATGGTTTAAAACTAGCGAGGTTCTATCCAAGGGGGTTTGATCTAAGATGGTTTGATCAAACCCTCTTCAATTGGAATCCTTAAAATGGAACTTTTTAAGGCTTAAATCATTATATTCTCTAAAAACATGTGATTTTAGCAAAAATCAGTTCCTCTCAGAAATTGTAAACCACTATTGTGGTAGCACCCTATGCGTCGGGATTATCCTCATAAAGATGCATTAAATAAGGCTTGTGGATGCAAAATAGGACCAAATAAGGCATAAAGAAGCCCAATTTTAGCAGGGAGGGCCCAAACAAGTGTGAAAATGTAGAGGGATAATTTTTTCTACACTATATGTTGAAAAAGATAATGGTGTATTTGATGATGAGGTACCAAACTATCTTGATGATGACAATAATGAATTCTTGTTTGTGGCTTTAAATTTTGAAACTAATTATACTAATTCTAAAATATGTATGAAGGAAAGTGCTTCAAAAATAGGTCACAAGGTTGAATGAACTATGGTGACTACTTTTCATGCAATAGAAGAGAGGAATTACTAGATAATTTATAGTGGGTGCTCAAATCATATGACAGAAGATAAGAGTAAGTTTGTTAAACTTCAAAAGAATGATGTTGGTCTTGTAAAGTTTGGTGATGATACATCTGCTAATATTTGTGAAAAAGGTTCAATTAGTTTTGATGGCAAGCATAAAATAGATGATGTTCTTTATGTCAAGGGGATCTGACATAATATTCTTAGTGTAGGACAAATATGTAGCAAAGGATATGAACTTCTATTTCAGGATGATGGTTATGAAATAAGAAAACCTGAAGATACGGTACTTTGGTTGCTATAGGAACAAGTAAAGAAGGTATTGTTTATCAACTCAAAGGTATTGGTGACCTAAATTCTTTATGTAATAAACCAATGAAATTTGGCTATGGAATAGAAGGATCGTTCAGATCAATTCTACTGATGTTGTGAGAGATCTACCAAAGATTACATAGCCTATCAATGTAATATGCAAGCAATTTCAATTTGGAAAGAAAAAAAAGAAGAGGTTCAATACTAACAAATATTCTACTATAGGTCCTCTAGGACCTATGTAGACCTAGAAAAATTAGAATCTCTCAAGGTGATAGGTATTTCATGTTATTGATTGATGATTATTCTAGAATGACTTGGGTGACATTTCTCAAAGAAAAATCAGAGGGTCTAGATAAGTATGAATAATTTAAATCTATGGTTGAGAATGAAATGGATGTGAAAATCAAGTGCTCGAGGTTTAATAGATTTGGTGAGTTCACCTCCAATGAGTTTAATAGTTTTTGTGAAGATCATGGAATAAAGAGACATTTGTCAACCCCTAGGACTCAGTAGAATGGAGTTACATGGAGAGGAGGAATAAAATAGTTCAAGGAGTAGCTATGAAAATGATGAAGGAATAAAATCTACTAGATGTCTATTGGAGAGAAGAAATTCATACTATAGTCTAAATTCTTAACAAAGTCCAATCAAGAGTAAATAGTTCAAAGACTCCCTATGAGCTATGGTATGGTAAACCTCCTATTTTGAAATATTTCAAATTTTTTGGAAGAAAATGTTATATCAAAAGAGATGAAGGAAAATTAGGAAAGTTTGATGCAGGATTTGATGAAGGAATCTCCCTTGGATACTTGGCAAGAAGTAAGGCCTATCATTACTACAATAAAATACTGAAGAAAATTGCTAAAAGTGTAAGTGTTCAGGTGGATGAAGAACCACTACAAATTTCAATACTGATAGAAGGATATGAATCCGATGAATCCCCTTGTACTAAAGAAGAAAAGGATGAAGATCATGAAAAAGAGATGGTAGTTGAAGAGGAAGAAGCTTTAGAAAATATCCCTAAGACTCCTAAGTATGTGCAGAAGAACCATTCTAAAAATAAGATCATTGGAGATAAGAGAAAAGGTGTCCTGACAAGGAGAAAAGTAGCTATGACAGAGGAACAAGTAAACTTTTGTTTACTTTTAGAGATAAAACCTAAAATAGTAACTAAGGCATGCAAAGATGAGAATTAGATCAAGGATATGAAAGAAGAGTTGGAACAAATTTAGAAGAATCAAACTTGGGAATTTGTCCCAAGACTAGCAAATAAGAATGTGATAGGAACTAAGTGGGTTTTCATGAACAAGTTGAATGAGGATGGATATTTTTCCAGAAATAAGGCTAGACTTATGTGTAAGGGCTAATCACAAGTGGAAGGAATAGATTTTGAAGATTGTTTTTCTCTGGTGTCAAGGATGGAAGCCATTAGAATTTTTTTGGCTTTTACAAAACATAAAAACTTCAAAGTATATCAGATGAATATAAAGCCTGCATTCTTGAACGGTGAATTAGAAGAAAAGGTACACATTGAAAAACCAGAAGGATTTCAGTTATCAGATGATGTTGATATTGTCTACAAATTGAAGAAGGCATTGTATGGACTCAAACAATTTCCTAGAGCTTGGTATGCAATATCGGATAAGTGCTTTTTGTAGCAAGGATTCAGGAAAGGTACTACAAATAACAATCCTTACTTCAAGGTTGAAGGATATTTTTTTTTTACTGTGGTAGTGTATGTTGATGACATTATCTTTGGAGGAAACGAAGGTATGTGCAAGAGGTTTTCAAAGCATATTCAAATATATTTTGAGATTTCAATGTGTTGGAGATGAATTTCTTCCTTGGGTTACAAATCAATCAATCAAAAAAATGTATTTTCATTTCACAACCAAATTATGTCAAGGAATTATTGAAGAAGTTTGGGATGGAGGATTCTAAACTGGTGTGCACTCCTATGGTTATTGGTTGTAAATTGAGAAAGAATGATGAATCTCCTAAGGCTAATCAAATATATTATAGATCAATGATTGGATGACGTTTATATCTAATTGCTACTATACCGAATATCATGCACTCAATTTATCTTGTGGAAATATTTTAGGAAGATCCCAAAGAATCGCATGTTGCAGCAGTAAAAAGATATTTAGATACTTAAAGGGCACTCTAAATTTTGGCTTACGATATCCTAGGGATATTGATTTCTCCTTGAGTGTATACACATATGTAGATTGGGTAGGTTGTACAAATGAAAAAATAAGTACAAGTGGTGGTGCTATATTTCTTGGAAGCAGATCGGTTTCATGGTTGAGTAAGAAGTAGGATTGAGTGTCATTATCTACTATAGAGGTAGAGTATATTGCAGCAGCATCATGCTACACATAGGTGTTAAAGATGAAGCAAACATTAAAGGATATCATAGTATCATATAATGAACCTATTTATGTCTTATGTGATAATACAAGTACTATCAATATCTCAAAGAACCCGATAATACATTCAAGAATAAAATATATCTCTATCCAATATAAATTTCTAAGAGAGAAAGTTACAGAGAATGAGGTGAAGTTGGAGTATGTGCCTAAAAAATATCAAGTTATAGATATTTCCACAAAGACTCTTCTTAAAGATACTTTTGAGTATCTCCTATAGAAGTTACCTGGGTTATTTCCACTCCTTTCAACTAGATTCATAAGTTGATGCATCTATCCAGGTGAGCATTCAAGATACATTATTGGTCTTGGACTAATGTTGAAGGATACCTCTTAAGGGGGAGTAGGTAGTAGTTTTTTTTTTTGGTGTAGTTAAATTAAATATATCTTGTGTCCCTAAGGGGAGTGTGTAGAAAAGAGCAAGCAATAGAGGGAGTAGTGAAAAATGAGTAGTGCAAAAAGTGTTGTAGTAGAGTAATGGAGAGAGAGTAGTGGATTGTCGGTGTTTCCTAAAGAGAAGTGTGCAAGTGGTGTCAAAGTGATTTATGCCAGTGTCAAAGGGGGAGATCAAGAAAGGAAAAATGTTTTATGCAGGTGTTGTCCCTTTGAGAAAGTAGAAATGAAGAAGAGAGAAAGAGCAGTGGAAAATATGAAGTATGCAGGAGAAAGAATTGGTTGACTTTGTTGCCCTTTACCATTGATGTCAAAGGGGGAGAGAATAAAGTCTGAAAAACATAAGGAAATAATTGATATCAAAAGGGAGACTAATGGTTGAAGAACTCCTCATATAGGGGGGGAAAAGTTATGATTACAAAGAGAATGGTGTTTGAAGAATAGAGATAAAGGGAGAGAGTGCAATGTACCCCAATAAGGGGAGTGTTGCTTAATGCAGATTTGCTTCTATTGTTGATGGTTTTTCACAGCTAGTGTTTCTATCAATGACAAAGGGGGACATTGTTTCAAGTATGTTGTTGGTGTTGTCATTGATGTCATCAATATGGAGATTTTTGGAGATTGCTAGTGTTGGAGTTGTTGGTGGTAATACCATTAGTGTTAACAATATTGATGGTAGTATGGATATGTTGTGGTTTGATAAGAAGGTTTTTGGTGCTTTCATCAATGTTTTTATTGATGTATTGTATGGTTTTGATTGATACGTGTTGCAATTTTAGTAATTTTACTTGGTTTCTAAGTGCTTTTGAGAAAATTTAAATAAAAGAGTGTGTCTAGTGTGAGAGAGGTGTGTTCAGTGTTATGCTCCACATTTATTCATGGTTGAATATATGCTTGTACGGTTTGGATATGATGATCAAAGGTGTTCAAAGACCTTCTATATCTAGATTTTTAGGTTTTGGATTGTTTTGTAGTGAAAGTTGTGCTTGATAATTTACCTATCTATGTAGAAGGTTGTCTAGGAGAAATGAGATTACTCCACATTTCTCCACAGTGAGGTTTCTTGTCTTACAGATTTTGGAATGTGCTTATATTGTCTATATCTACCTTCCCTTGGAGTTTCTAGTGTTGAGTGGCTTCTTAAGTTTTGTTCTTGTGTTGAAGTTCAATGACAATGTGTCTGGTTGCATAGGATGAAAGTTATCTTTGTTTCAGGTGGTAGTGTTATAGAATATTCTAATGATTTTGGAATATTTTGAAGTGTTGTGTGGGTATTTTGGAGTGTCTCTGTGTGGTCTATATGACTGAGAGAAGTATGTATGTGGTCGATTTTAGTGTTAGTTTAGGTTTGGTTGACTTGGCATGCTAGCACTATTTGTGGAGCTACCTCATGGATTGTGGGTGTGTTGAGTAGTGTGGTGATGTGGATTTAGGTCCTAGTTAACCCTTGGTGTGGTTTTCCTTAACTTGCTTCCACCATGGAAGTGCTTGGTGATGATCTATTTTGGTATTGCATGTTTGGGGTGCATACGTTTCATTAAGGCTGACCTAATTGAAGTTGTTCAGGTCATGGATGGTATAAATGTAAGGTGAATTGCTAGAGATGTGTGTGGAAAGTGAGTAAAGTTTGAAAGATGTGAATGTGATCAAGTGTGGTGATTTGAGTGTGAGATTAATTCCTATTACTCTAGATGCATTAAGCAGAAGGTGTCTACATTTTTAGTGTGCTTGGAGTTACTAGTGGCAGTGAGTTGAAGGTTGCAGATGGTGCAAATTTGCAGTGGTGGATTTATCTTGTTTCCTTGAGATAGTGAATCTCTTTGTAACAGTCTTCTTCTATTCTTGTTTCTTCTTGGCAGTGACCCACCCGACAATGAGCCCTTCTTTTTTTGGGTAGTGAACCCTTGGTAGTGAGCCTAATTGTATTTGGTTTTTCTATTCATATATATGTGAGCTAATCCTCACCTTGGTTTTTCCCTTCTTGGGTTTTCCATGTAGGTCTAGTATTCTTATGAGTTTGGATGTGTTTGCATTATTGTTTCATATGTTTACATTCTGCTAATGCATGATAACAGTTTAAGGGCTAACAAGGGTTTGAATGTTGACGAGGAATTGAATTTTTTTAATGTATAATTGATTCACCCCCCCTCTCATTTTTCTTGTGCATCCAACATTTTTAATTAGCGAAAATGTTAATGATGATTAAAATGGATTAATTAATTAATTAACCATGGGTTAATTAATTAATTGGGTTTAGAAGAATTAATGAGTGGGGGTTAAGGTTGGATTAATTAAATTAATCATCCTTTAGAAGAAGGGTAAAATTTAATAAATAAAACTATGGGAACAAACCATAATTAATTAAATAATAAACTATTTAATCAATTATGAGAAATAGTGAATTGTCGTGAATAATTAATTAAATATTGATTTAATTAACTAGGTGGTTGGAGATTGATTTGCGAGTGACTTCAAACACTTATACAAAAAATAGTAAGATCCATGACACTTCCACAATTGTGGTATAGTATTTATGTTTTCTAACTCTATGGAATTACCTAATAGCTACAATATCATTTAATTTTCATAAAAAAACTATATCATTGAAAATGTATTATAAATTTATTGGACCATTGGTCCATCAAAGTTTTAATTTCAACTTTTTATTCAAGCACTAGATCATCATTAAAATGACCATGTTGATGGATGACATCAATTTCTTGTAGTAAACCCTTTAAAATGTCATCATATTGTTGTGATCTCTAATCCATCCATCAAAGAGAAAAAAATAGATTTATACTTTATTATTTTATAGAGACTATCTTATATCACTAGGACTAGAGTAGGAAAATGATTCCTTGAAAGAATTTATTCTTCTTCAATCAAAAACCCTTATTATGTAATGACCTTTCTTGGCATTTGGTACTTGAGATCTATTGAGTTGTCAACACTGGTTTCTTCATTGATGTTCTTGGGATACTTTTAAGACATGAATGAATAAAAGCTTAAGAGAAAATTCATTATGTATTCTATGGATAACCCATTCTTAATTTTTTTTAGGAAAAGATATAAATCTACCAATGAATACTCCTCATTTACTTATGATATGATGTATTTCTCTAGAACTAAATAATATTCAAGTAGAAGATATTGTTCTTCAATTATATATGGCATTCCTTTAGTCTCATCTAGAGCTAAATAATTTGAATCAATCCTTTTTACTTGAAGGACCAAAATTAATGTGATCATGTCTCTAATATTATTAAGTTACAAAATTTTGTTTAAATTATCTTTCACTTTTTTCACATCAGTCACTACTATTTTCAAGAGAGGATCACCATAACTTGGAACTATTGGCCACATTGATATTTTTTATAGTTTTAAAGTACAAATCATGTCATATTATATTTATTGATTTTTTCTACTAAGATTTTTCATGTTCATAAATTTTATTAAATTCATTCATGAACATAGTTTTTTATGGAAGAATACTAATAAAAAACCTACAATGATTTTTTGAGATGGCTTCAAAGTTACATTGCATCTTTTAAAATTTGGTTAGATTGGACTATAGATTTCTCATTGATTTATTTTAATCCTTATTATAATTTCATATTTGAGAAAAAAATCTATTTATCATTGCTTGACTTGACACATGACAACAAAATATCTTGCATGATATACCATTATGTTACTAAACCTACAATCAAGATCTTGAGCCACTTGTATACTCTCCAAACAATATTTAGACAAAATATCAATAATATTCTCATGTGCCTCCCTCAAATAAGACATGTTATGATGAAAGTGACATAGTGCTTATCAAGATATTATGTGTTATGACCATGAAACGTTAGAAAATAATTCTTGATCTATGAGGGAAACCATGACAAACTACATGTGTTAAGGGACCTATGTTGGCTCCAAATAGTATACAAGATAATGATAGAACATTATTCATAATGAGCATCATCATTCATTGTCTAAAGATGATACTTATCCAAATATATATATGTTGATAAAATTAGGAATCACTCGCAACAAATTTTCTTTGTTTGAATATGCATAATTAAGCTTCTAAATGTTAGGATCAAGAAGGCCTATCTTCCTCCATAGTTGGATGTAGACCTTATCATCAAGGACGAAATGACTTTAATCATAGGCAATACACTTGATTTTCTTATAGAAATATCATCTTATCAAATCTTGTTCCAAATTAAGTCCCCAAAAATTGTTAGCATTTTAATTTTTCCTTACAAAAAAGCACAAACTAGAATAGTATGAGAGGTAAAACCAATCTTCAAATTTAGAAGGGAAGCTCCTTGATATTGAATATAAAAAAATTGTTCTTCTAAATTAAATTAAATTAAATGACTAACTTATAAAAAGGGTTCATATATCTTAGCTAAAATTTGGTGTGCCAATGGACAATGTGAGCACCTTGAAGTCATTGATTCCTTATATTATTATGGAAGGTGCAAATATTATCATGATGCTAGAGACTCTAAGTAACTATTTGGCTCAAATCCATTACTAGAAGAGTTGGATTTGACTTGCATACCCACTACTATGCATTACAAAGGTACTTTATGAGGATATCCTTAATATAAATTATTCTACCAAATGGTATTGGGATCAACAATAATCCAAGGGATTAAAAAGCATCAAGATCCTCTACTTTGAAGTTATCTAATCCATCCTATATGAAAAATAATAAGAAATCATATATAACTTTCATGTTTTCTAATTTCCTCATTGATGCAAATCCTTCATGAGAATCAACATGAAATAGTTGAGGAAGATACATAAATTTAAAAAGACCTATAAATGAGTTAAGAGCTTCTTCATTTCTAATAAATCCTTCTTTACTTCCTTATCAATTTACTTCAAGCATCTATTAGAAAAAGTATACTTTTAGCTAGTTTCCTCATTGTCTATTATTTCACCATTATCATTTTTATTTTCCCATCTCATTTTTAAATCTAAACTTATTAATTTCTATTGTCAAATAATGGTTTGACCACATATCTCTAATAATATAGAATCAATAACATTAATGTATCCCATCATGATATAAATCCATATACAAAGGTCCTCCAAATCAAAATATAAATATCCTAGTGACCTTTTGCACCACTCTAAAAGAGAATTTTCATTCCCATGCCTATTAGTAAATTATAACAAATTTATTTAAATTGTTTCAAAACATTTCCTCATATTATAAATAATCCCATTAATTACAAGCTTCCCAAAAGTTTCTTTATTTGACAAAATTAAATATATATACAAGCATTGTCTTCTATTAGACTATATCCCTTTGAAGCATTTTGTCAAACAGTTTTCATGACTTCGCTCCATTTCAAAGTTGCGTATAAACATAAACAAATTTCCTCGAGAAATTTTACTAAAATATTCATGTGTGATTTATATGTTTCTACACGTAGTACATGTGCTTACCATGACGTTTACATCTATGCTTGGGAACTTTGAATTTTGTACCAAGTTTCCAAAGCTTTTTCTACAAATCCACATTTTTCATACATTTTATGTGCATAACTATGCCTTCACATTTTGCACACACGTGAGCCAAGTTAGCAGCAACAACTATAACACATTAAAATATTCCTACCCCATTTCTACTTCAATGGATGTAGGCACTCTATGCAATTAGTTATATCTATTAGTATGAGTAGGGTTTTAGATGTTGTGTGCATCTATGTAGGGTACCTGAGATTTTGTACCCCTGATGCATTTGCATAGTTGCACTGGAACTTTGGATCTCCACTAACACTTTTTGAAGGTATTTATCAAATGATTTAAGTATTTTCTAGTATATCAAATTTTATATATGTCTATAAAGGTTATTCCAAGGTAGTTGGATTCATGTTTGCATGCAATACCAATTTTTAACACTTTAATGGATGCCTATAATATATTTAGAGAATAGTTTGCATGCTTTGTGGGTAAAAGCACAAAGTTATGTCACATTTAATAAAAGAAACAGTCAATGTTGATCCAATTTTTAAACTTGAATCACTAAAATGTATCATATATGTTTTGAATTTTGAAATGATGTAAACTAGTAAAATATGTATTTTTAGTATATTTTATGTTTGTATTTTATTAAAAAAAAATTCTTTCAAATTTTTTGTGTGTATTTATAACTTGAAATTTTAGTGCATGGATTTTTTTTTTTTCAATTTTAATAAATATATATTTTTAAATAAATATTAAAATGTGCGTGAATCAAAAAATAGTTGTTTCCATCGGACGTCAACTTTCATATTAAATATTTATCTAAAATAGAAAAAAAATTATACCATCTTGAAATAGATTCTTTTGTCTAGTGCATCATATTTTTTTCTATTTTTTTTAATAAGTTTTAGTATTTTTCCTTAGCATGATAATCAACCTAATATTTTATATTGATAACCTACTTTTAGTATAAATAAAAAATAAAATATAAATAATAATTAAACTATTAAAATAAATATATTTTTGAAAACTACACTTATAGATCTATAAAAGGGTATTTTTTATATTTTTTAAAAAATGTTATTTACATTAGCAAGAGTTATTGAAACTTCAAATTTTTCAAATAATTTTATTTTTTTAGTAAATTGGAATCAAAGTGGTGTTTCATATAGTTTTAGCCAACAATTTTAGTTGAAAAAGTTGTGGAAGTATCTAACATAGCTAGAATGAATCTTACTAGATCATATGTTTGACCAAAATTGATTTTTAGTTAGAAAAACTTAAATTCAGTTGTGTTGGTTAAAGTGTGACACAACTTTGTGCTTTTACCCTTGTCTATTCTTCCATGGTTTACATATGTTCTATCATGGTAATTATAACTACAACATCTTAATAGTTCAAATGTTTTTTATGATTTGGCAGATTCTTACAAATTGTCTAAATCTTTCAATGGCCATGGGAAAGGAGGATGTTTACAAAGGTTGAATATTTTAAATCAAGGTTTACGATCACTAAATGCATTTTCTTAAGATTTTCTATCATTTTTTTAATGATCCTTTTTGCATATAATAAATTACTACATTCTATGAAATCATGTTTTGCATGCAATTTTGAATTTAACTTGTCTTTGATCATTCCATGGTAGAGTTTTGGAGTCACTTTGTAGTGCTAGTGGGGTGTCAAAACAAGTTACATGCATGTTTCTAATTATAAATAGTGTTTCAAACCCTTCAAACATATGGTAAAATCCCATACCTCTAGCTTGCACATAAAGAAATGAACTTTTTTCTTAGCAATGTAATGCATGCATGGTTTTGGATCTCACATCCACTTTTGTAATGGTCATAATTTTACAAACAAAGAGTAATACTCCACTCTTTTATGCCATTTATACTTCTAACTTGCAAATAAAAATAGAAAATCCATCTAAAATGTATCACAAGAATTAAAGATCTCTATGCAAATTGGTAAAAGAAATAGAAGATATTTCAAATTAGACTACATCTTGACTTCTTGGTAGATTCATCAACTATCAGACTTTTTCTATTTTAATATGGTATCAAAATTAATATTTATGGGAGCCAATAAAAATGTAATCATTAACACGTTGTTAGGATCTCAATGGTAATGTTCACTCTTACAAAAGGTTTTAGTCATGCATTAAAACCTCATTTTCCAAAAAAATTATACTTGCAAATTAATTGCAAATGCTTGAAAAATATTTTGAAATAAACGTACACAAACTTTAAAAGAACCTATTTTAACATATTGTCATACTTTATAATCTTCTTGCATCTTCACAAAAATATGAACTATGAAAATACAAACTACAAAAAAATGCATACTTATGAAACAAAAACCTTACAACACTATATTTATGTTACTCATTTATACTCATAATGTGTTTTTTAAACTTTAAATACCTCAACTAGTATTACAAGGCTTCATGGATTTATGTCTCAACTCAAGTAATTTTGTGATACTTCAAGATGAAAACAATTAATTACAAAAAATCTAATGAAGGCTTATGATTAATGATTTGTGACTTGATACACATTTTTCTAACATAAAATTTTTAGAATCACCGATAAATTGAAGCTCCCAACATCACTTATAACACCAAAAGATGCCTTCCACAAGAGAGCAACAAGAGAAAAATATTGTCTGATTATGGGCACAATGGATTATGATTAAACCCCAATATGATTGCATGTCTTACATTGATGAAATGTATATATGATCCCTTGCTTATATAGGCAAGATTGAGAGATAGGATAAGATAAGATTGTAATAAGTGTTTTAATCTTATGCAATGAGATAACTAAATTAAATGGCAAGATAAAACAAGAAAATATCACATGACACATAAGACTTATAGAAAAAATCCTAGATCCCTAAGTAAACTTAACATGTGAACATGTGTGAATAGTAATTACTAGGTGATCGAATCAAGTAAAATACCTTGTTCACACCAACAACTCTCCTTAAGTGCAAATTAGGGAGAAGTAAACAAATGCAACAATACAAAGATGCAAGGATTCATGGATGATGGGTGATGGATCCTATCTACTAGGCCATGTTAGGTACTCCTATACAAATGCAATCTCTCACAAATAGAGAAAACATGATAAAACGTAATTGGATAAAATTTATCTCCAAAAGAGATAAGGGATGTACAAAAAACATGAACAATTAATGTATGGAGAACTTAGGACTCCCCAATGATGAGATCCATCGAAGTATATAATTAGTTGTCCCATAAAATTGAAAGAGAGACACTATATACCCCCACAGTGTGTAATCTCCTACATCAATGGTGAATACACCTACAAACAATATTTATCCCCTTAGGAAGAAACAAAACCAAGAATAGATGCAAGAATGCTTACCATTTTGAATATAAATTAGTAAGAAGAAGAATCCAAATGTATGAAGACTTTTTCTCTAAGATCTACTCATGTGTCACCATGTCCATGGTAGATGATGATGTTGTCATGCCCACTTTTTGTATAGTAGAAAACACAACTCATAACCAAAAAAAATTGTTTGTCAAATTATCATAAAAGTAAGGTACGAGAAGACCATTAATTAGGTGCACTTGATGACGATGTGTGTACATTGTCATCATCCATGGATTGCACAAAAGGTGAGGAAAGGGGTTTACACAATTTGATTGAGGAATGACTCCTCCTTACAATAAAAGGAATGACTCCTCCTTACAATAAAAGTAACCTATTTGGCTTTGGAGTCTAAAGAAGGCAATTTGGAAGGAAATTACATTTGTATGTAAGTTCCCTAAATTAGTGAAAATAATATATTAGGGTTCTATCAACAAGACTAGAATTTTATGAGAAAAAATTACATTCCTAATCAATTATTTAACAAGGATTGTATTATTAAATTATTATCAATAAATAAACACTAAATGATTTATAACCTAATCTTTTACAATGGTCATTTACATCACTCTAAATTTTCAAATAAAACAAAAGTTGTGATTAATATTAAATTCAAATGTAATAATTATTTATTTAATTTATTTATTAATAACCAATATTTAAATGAAAAAATGAATGAATAAGTGATTACAAGTTTAAATAAGTCTAATCCCCATTTAATTCAACTTAATTAATTTTTCTTAATTTACTAACAAGTTCTAAAATTATACTTGTACATAGTTAACTATTTACATTCCTAATCAATTATTTACCAAATAATTCACACAATAATTTAGGAAAAGACTAATTAATTTTTAACCCTCCAAATTTCCAAATTAGATTTAAAATGGAAATAAATTTCTAACTAAACAAATAAAATGGAAGTAGTTTTTGAGTTACTAAATAAATTAAACAAGAAGTAAATTCCTAACTACAAACTAAATCATAATTAAATATAATCTCTTTAAATATTTATTCCTATTATTTTATTGTCCCTCAGAAACTCAAATCAAATAGGTTAAAAATGATTGTTTCAAGTTTTCTTTTCAAGTTGCAAGTTTGAAAATTTACAAGATTATTTTTTATTTAATATTTTTACTTGCAAGTTTATATATTTAACATTTTTTATTCTAGGTTAATAAATTCAACATTTATGAGGATCATTTTTTCTATTTGATACATATAATTTCAGATTATATATCATTTCATAACAATACTTTTTATTGATTTCAGTTGGGGAGGTTGCAATAAGAGTACCTCATCCTTTTTTAAATAGTTGAACATTATACTTTAAGTACTTAAAATAAAACACCTTGCTTCTACAATTCATTGATAAGAATTATTACTTTCAGAATAAAAAAATGAGATAATTAAAAGTAATTAAAAAAAAAAGTCAATAAAGACCAATAAAAAATAAAGTTAATTGATTTTACATATATTAAAAAGTTGGGGAGGTCACAACAAAGGTACCTTATCTTCATTCTTTACAAAATTGATGATCCTAAAGCAATTCAAGAGCATTTGGGTGGTGTGTTCAAAATGAATAGTTGAAGATATCCAAAATCCAAATTTTCGGTAGTTTCTACATTTCAGTAAATTGTATTTTCAAAGGCCTTCAAATTAGAATTTGACTTAAGGGTTGTCATTGATCCCTTGAAATGGATTTCCAAAGGCATGATTTTCAAGGGGCTAAACAAAAATTCTTTCAAACCTTTATAATGGTTCCAAGAAGTTTGAATTTTGCTCAATGAGCTAGAAGTTATGACCCACCAAGTTGGGGTACCAAAATACACACATTTGTTTTTGTTGTTTATTTCTCCATATGTAGCTATTGATTTCAAATTCCAAAGGATATGGGGACTTATTTATATATCCTTTTCAAATTTATTAAATAATTTTTTGAAAGATAATAAAGAAAATTTGCAACAACATACATTTTTTTTTAAGTTTGTTGTTCTATGCTAAAACTATTGCAATACTACAAGCTTTATGTCAGATATTGTTCCCCAAATTTACATGGGAGTGACTATTATCCATGCAAAATAACATACCTAAGACCCATAACATACAAAATAACACACCTCACATACAATACCATATCACAATCGGTTGTTAGCTATAGTGATGGGACACATAATAGACGCTAACATGATGTTTTCCCATGCCACTTTCTATCATGATGGGCACCAAATCCTGTGATGATGAGGCTCATATTTTAAATATCAATTATGTGGGGCTCTCATTTCTTTTTCATCATTTAGTTTAATTGCAGAAATTAAAATTAATTTGTAGATGATCAAGAGCTAAAAATGAGTAGAGGATGACCATAACTCATGGGAAAGTTTAACTACTTTTATAGAAATGTACATAGTCTAGATATTTTGCTAAAATTGTGAAGTAGAGTTCAATTAATGTAAAACAAAAAAATTTATGTGATATATCATTTTCCTACCCAATTCCTCTAAAATTAAAATGTAAAATTAAAATGTAACATGGGAAGAGAAAGTGTTTTCTAGGTTTTTTTTAGATTATTATATTTGAATTAGTGTGCTAGAATTTAATTTAAATAGAAAATTTTAATTTGAAATATATATTGTGTTTTTCAACCTATATTTTTCTTCATCAACATTTGAAAGGTATCTTACAAGTCACCTCTTAAAACATGAAGCAACACAAATTTGACACCTATTAACATAATTTGAATTCGATAAATCTAAATTAGTCTACACATTTTCATAGTTTGAATAGAATGGAAAATTAGTAGATATTATTATAGATAGTGTAGTAACAAAAAAAGTATCCCTTTTCCTTACTTGATTTGGGAATAATTGTCATTGAATTAACCTAATTTTTCTTAGGTTTAATGTTGTAATGTGTTGTAACACATTCACATTGATCTTGGGCCCCTTTTTTGATAAAATGAACTTAATTTATACCCTCTTTTAAGTGTTGTAAAGTGTTGTAACACACTTCACATTTATCTAGGGTCTCCTTAATTAATTGTGATTAATTAGAGTTAATTATCCCTTTTAATTCAAGTTTAATCCTTATTTGTGGCACCTCCCGAGGATCTATCACAAAACCCATAATTCAAATTATAAAACATTTAATTGGGAAAATTTGAGGTCCTAGAAATTGGCACTAGAACCCATTCACCCTAGGTAGCAAATGGGTCCTCCCTCTACAGGACCCCTCTTTCTTTGTAGATTCTACATGGGTTTTTGATGTACTTTCATTCTGCGAAGGCAAGGTCTTAGAAATTTGTGCCAAGACCCATTTGCCCTAGGTGGCTAATGGGTCCTCCCTTAAGGAGGACTCCCTTTTTGGATTTAATTTTGGCGAGATTTTAATAACATTCACTTCTAGATCTAGTGTTAGCTTGAATTGTTTGAATTTTGGGGTTAATCACTTGATTTAGTATAAATAAGGGGTTAATTCACATTGTTTCTCCTAGCAATTCATGCTAAGTGACCTAGCAAGTTTACAATCTAGGCTGAAGAATTCAAGTTCTTAAGCATTACAGCACTTCAAGAACATTTTCAAATGTATTTAAAAACCATATTATCAAGAGTTTATTGCAGGAATTCAAGATCATTTCATCATGTCAAAGGCATAGTGCATTCAAGCATGGTGTTGAGCTAAGATAGTTGATGTAGCATTGAAAATCTACTTGCAAGAATTGTTTCATGTCTTATTTGAGATCAAGATCTACATTTTTCATGGGGTATGTGTAGGATCATGATGGGCCAAAAAGTGGCGATATGTACAAGCCATATAATAGCCCATGTGGCTGATGACTTTTTTTTTACCCAAAATTGATTAAACGAAAAGGGTTTTTAGAGGAGATTCTCATCTTTCCACCATATAAATTATGCTTTACTTTGAATTTAATAAATTATTATTATTCATTTTCTATTATAATTATGAATAAAGTCCTGATTGATAGGCTTATTGACAAACATCTATAAATTTCAAATGGTATCACATTTTTTGAATCTGAAATATGCATCACATTCTATGCTTTGCATACTATAGGATTAAAAAAAAAAAATGAATTTCATGAATTTTTGACCAAGTTAAGGTGGTTAGATAGATGATCTTTTGTATTTTTTTTAAGTTGTAATAAAAAATTCATAATTAATTATTTACTTGGAAAAAAATTATTAAAAAATATGCATCACATCGAAACATGAGTCCTCTACTTATATCTAAAATATTATAAAAAAATATTATCATTTTATTGTGGTTAGGGTGGTCAAACAGACACCTACTTCTTATTTTTACCCTGAAATTTAAATACTACTGCATTAAAATCTCAAATTTTGACCAAGTAGATTTGTTTTTTTAAATAAAGGTCTAGTAGTTTAGAAACTACATTCAATTTGTTACAGATTCTTTTTTTACATTTTTTTGAAATAATATAGATAACTTATTCAAATTTTTACGTCAAGTTGTCTAACTCTGATTTTTTGTCTTTTTATTGTCACTTAAGGGCCTATTTTTTCCATGATGATCTTGCACATACCCCATGGACACCACATGCTAGTTTGTAGATTTACACTCCAAGACAACTTCCAAGATTTACAGGTTCAAGATCAAGTGGAGAAGAAGTTTAGAGCAAAATTGTCAAAGTTGTCAAGTTGCAAAATTGATCTTTAATTATAGTGCAAGAACAAAGAATTGAAGCTACAAAGTTTATTACAAGTTTTTGGGAGCTGACAATGGGGAATATGAGAGTGCAAACATCAAGGAAAATAACCCAAATCTTAGTTTCAAAAACCCTAAAAGGGACCCATTCGCCAATAAAGGCGAATGAGTCCTTTGTGCCCTACAAACAGGCTTCTTGCAGCAAGGGACACATCATTTTAGCCCTAAAAACTCCCCTCATAGTTGCTATAATAGTTAGGGTTAGTTTCTGATTGTTATTTATGCAATTTGGTCCTCATAATTGAATGAAACATCCACCCAATGAAAACTAGGTTCATCATTGATACATGATTGATGGTGAACCTCTTTTTCTATGTTTCAAATAGTAGCAACTATTTACTACAAGTGTTTTAATTAAGATAAAGCAAGAAAGGGCTCATACCCATATAAAGACATCCATAAAGGACAATAGAACAAGTCTCACTAGAAGTGAGACTAAGAAAACCAACCAAAAACTAGCAATGCTCTTAATTGGAGCATGCAATCAGGGAGAAGTAGGAAATAAAAGTCTCGACCCTAAACAATTGCCTTATCTACCACTACACCAGAATGGGGATGTGAAGAGGTAGAAGGACCTTTCTTCATCCTACAAACACAATCCAAACAATGATATCATCCAAGTTCCCAGCAGGAGAAACCCCCACAAGAGGGTAAACCTCACTTGAAGGGGGAAAGAAATGACAACAAGGCCAATCAGCCAAGATAGAAGTCTGAAGCAAAGAAAAAGAAGTTGGCAAAGAAGAATAAGAGCACAAAACAAGAGTAGTTGTACTAAGGACCACAAGGCATGACAAATCCACACCAAAAGCAAGGAACTCATCATTCTCCTCAAAGGAAATGTTTGTCAAAGAGTCAGAAAGGTCAATTGTCAAGTGATCATCAATAGCATCCCTCCACCAAGTAGCAAGGCCTTCATGGTGCAAGAGTGAGCAACCCGAAGCCAAGTGGCTAGTTAGAAAGCAATAATTACATCTAAAAGGGAGGCCCTCATAATCAAGCAGATGAGTCCAAGGCCTAGAACCAACCATCATAACCACATCTGTGTGAAGAGGCAAGGAGATGTCAATCCCCACAAGGATGCGAGAAAAGGTAGAATGCCCCATGAAGGAAGTGGAGTCATCAACCTTCAAGAAACGACCAATAGAGTTTCCAATAGACTCAAAACAAGAATCCTCCCAAAATAGCAAGGGAAGATTCAGAAGTCTAACCTACATTAGACACAATTGTAGTGGTTTGATAAGAGAGTTAAAGGAGACAGTCCAAGATTTGAGTGATAGAGAGTGCTCTCCCCAAGCCCACATTTTATCCAACACCAAGTTTCTATCCACAAAGAGGCAAAGGAAACAATGAAAACACTTTTTAGCATAGGAGAAAAGATCAATCTTACCAGCCACGAGGGGCCTCCAACAACCAACACCCAATTGTGCAAGTCAGGAAGAGAAGGCCAGAGGTTGAGGAACCTGCACACCAGCCCACGACATAGGTAGAAAGCTTCAGTTTCAACCACATCTTCACCACAAACCACCACCGTGTATGGTTTAACGCAAGGACGACGGCAAAAAGAACAGGTAGGAATAGATCTGGTAGCCTGGGCAAAGCTACTGACACCCAAAGAAGCAATCATAGGAAGAGAGAAAAAGAGGTCAACAGCAGACTCCAAAAGAGGGGCAGAAACCCCAACTCCAGAATCCGGTACCAAAATAGCGTCAAGGGCAACAGAAGACCCGGCAATAAGAGGGATAATGCCCACATGGGCATCATAGCAGGGCTTGTTAGCAGCAAAAGCAGAGTCTACAGGAGATGCAACTGCAGAAAACAAGCAGGCAGAGGCAAAGAGGGCGTGAACAGAGCCGCTTGAATGGTGAGCAGGAGATCGGCCAACAGAAGCACACTCACAAAGCAGCAGGGATAGACGAGGGAAAAGGTGCATGGGTGGCAAGAGCGGGAGCGGGAGACTTCATCATAGTTAAAGCAGGGATATACGTATCTTTGAATTGCTTAAAATTAGTTGTTTATAGTAGGGAATGCAATTAATTTATAATTTAACAGTTGTAAGAAAGAAGGTGCATTCTTCGATAAATAAGAATATAAATTGTCAATATTAGTAGGGAATGCAATTGATTTACAATTTGAACTACCACTAACACTTGTAAGAAATGGGTGTGTGCAAGTTGAAATGCACATTGTGTATTTCAACCTTCGTTTTTCTTTGTTAAGGTATAATTGAATGTGAAAGCCACCAAATGTCGTGGGGTACATCAATTTAGCTAGCAATTCATCATGGCATGGGATGTTGTTTCCAACATATGTTAAAATCGTGATATGATGTCTTACACATGCAATTTTGTATGGATAATTTTGGATGCCCCCATAGTAGTCACTACCTTTCACATTTTGACCTTGTTATCTTTCACATTTTGACCTTGTCTTAACAAATTGGATGGTAGATTCACTATCTTGAACCCTATTCGATTCTTATCACCTCGTTAATAAGATGAAGGATATAGTGCATGTCTTTTTATGAGATCAATTAAACTCTACTTCTTCATAATTTTAACAAATTATGTAGATAGTGCATATTGGTATAGAGTAGATAAACCTACCTAGAAGAGTTATGGTTGGTTGAACCTGATCTTTGGCTTTCTATTATTTGCAACTTGTTCAAAGTTGAGGTTGGAGTTTCTTGGAACTCATTTTCTATCCTCATAAATGATGGTGCTTCCTAAAAGCAGCACATATTTTAAAGTGTCAACTCTATAATCTATTAAGATGACTATGCTCATGGATAATAACAACAAAAATCAAGGGGTAGACAAAAAAATTGAGCACCTAAACCTTTGAAGTAGATATATTTAAAATATAATTATTTATGTTTTCATGGAAAGGTTCCTAATATTTTCATAAAAATATTATGAGTTTTTTAAAATAGATTTTTGCAATGACTTTAACCAAAAATTTCACCAATATGCCATTAAATTATTGGTGATATCATAACAAATTAGTTATAAATGTGTATGTATTTTTTATCATTCTTCTTCTGCACTTTTAGAAATGGGTTGTACACCTTGAATGGTGTAAGGGGTTTTAATATTTCTAAGTGTCATTATAGCATAATAGTTAAATACCCATTTGCATCCAATGAATTTCCTCCCCTTGGGTAGCTTGACTAGATCCCATGTGTCACATTTTTCCAAATCCTTTATTTCATCTTCCATGGCCTCTAAAAAGGACCCATTCTCATATGAAGGCAAATCCTCCATTGATCTAGGTTTGTTATCAATGTATGATAAAGTGAATACACAACTATAATAAAAAGGACTATACCTTTCAACTAGATTACATTTTCTAATGGATCTTCTATGAGGTGTATGAAGAGGATACTACTATTTCTTATTAGAACTTGAATTTGAAAATTCTTTTTCCTCAATTTTTCCATCCTTTTGTTGGTTTTTCCATGCATCTTTCTATTTATTAGTCTTAATATAAAAATGCACTTTTTTTGTAGGCTTCTTATTTATAATTTTAAAATTATCTTAGCCCTTTGAAAATATCATCCTTAGAATATAACATTTTAGTACTATAAAATCAAAAAAGCTTCTAACTGTTAATGTTATCACCATAACTCACAAAATAGCATCCCTAAAACTTTAACACTAGCTTCTTGCCTAAGACATTGTAACATACAAAATAGAATGCTTGATAAATCATGACAGTATTCTTCATATAAAATGGTATTTGAAATGGGAGGTCCATAATTTAGTTGTTATGTTTAACCATGTGTTTAACATTTCTCGCCATTTTCTATCAAGATTAAACACCAAGACAACCCCTTTCCTTACATTGTCAAGATCTGAGTCACATTTTTCCAAAACTTCTAAATATTTGTAGCTTTCAAGTATTTTCATGGATTGTTAATTCAAAAAATTAAATATGAGTTACAAATGACTCCATCAACTTCATTGGGGATGAGTTACAACTTACTTAAATCCAAAAATGAGTTACATCCAACCATAACTCTTATGAGTAGGATTTTCTACTTTATGTAAATGATCAATGCCAAGATAGTTTAGTGAAATTATGAAGTACTTAGAATTCAATTCATGTTTAAAAACTAAAAATTTAATTGTGTCATGCCGTATTTTTGTTTATTATAACCTTTTTTTTATGATAGCTTTATGAGGGATGATTGTACCATTTATATTTCTCATCCATTTTAACCTTGTCATGACATGTTTTAATTCATGGTACATCATTTTTTTTAATAACACAAAGGTATTTTTTTACATGTGGGTTCCATGAAATTATTTATGGGCTTTGTCTCTCATAGGTCCCTCTAGGTATTGAAAATATCTTCTTCTTTATGCCCTTGCAAGTAAAACCAATTGGGTCTATATAACCCATTAAGTTAATCACATAAACTATATTTGAAAATATGAAGTTGAAGACTATAAGTTTTGTGAATTAAAAAGATTAATCAGATTTTTCCTTGTGTCATTCTTGAATGAGGTACCTGAAGAAAGATATATCACACACTACCCCCAAGTTTAACCTTGTCATGTTATTTAGTATTACAAAGCAAGGATTTTCCAATGGAAGCATGATTTTTTGGGGGTTTATATGTGTTGAATTGAAAATTAATTATATTCCCCAATGTAAACAACTCATTTTAAATAATTCATTAATTCAATATGCAAAATAACTTGTAAATTAAATTGTCAATAATAATTGCACTTCAATATATAAGACCTAGAGTAACCTATATTTGGTTGAGCACCTCAAGATCTTCACAAGACTCCTTCTAGATCATCCTTGCCTTAAATTTTGGGGTTACAATCTCTCATCTATATTAACAACCAACAAGGAGTTCAAGTTTTAATGACAACTTAAAATTTAAATTAAATGTATTCCCTACTACAAATAGTTTATTTTAAAAAAAATAAACAATATTTGATTTCCTAATATACAAATCTCAATTATTAAAACACATTAAATTATGAATGAACTATGAAAGAAAAAAAATTGAAATCCATCTTGCAAATCATGAACTAAACATGTGTAGGTTGAAAAACACAATGGAACTTAGTAGTTATTCTCCATACAAAATTGCATATCAAAGACATCACATCATGATTTTACTATACACTTCCATTCCATGATGAACCACTGACTACAATGAGCATTCCCATAAGAACTACTCATTTTCACATTTCAATCTTGTTGTGTTTCAAATTTATTTGTCTTTTGTGATTCATTCATTAAGGAAAATATAGGTTGAAAAACACAATATATATTTCAGCTTATACATATTTAGTTCATGATTTGTAAGATGTATTTGCATGGTGTAACCCCAACTAAAGTGGTTGCCCAATTTTATGTTTTGTAGTGTTGTATAGAAATTTTTATATTACATTTGGTGTGTTGTGATTTTATTTCTATACAAAGTGATAGATTGAATTAGACATCTTACAAATCATAAACTAAACATGTGTGGAAAAGCATACCGAGCAAGCTAAAACTAGTCCTTTGTATCACATAAATCCTAACGGCTACCTCACACTGGGCAAGTTAAGGTTTGAATTTGCATCGTTGTCCGTTTCTTTAACAACTCAACCAACCGATCTACACCAAGAACATTTTATTTTATTTTATTTTTTATATAGATAAAATGGGGACTACTTCCATTATATTATGGGATGAAAAAAAGTTACAAATCCATCGTTGTTTCCTAGGGCTAACCGCCTTCAAAATTAGGACCCTATTATAGACTTCTATCAAACATGAAGTTGATACATACAAAATTGGAGACTATATTCGTACGTTCCAATATATTTCTAATATACTATATAAAAACTAAAACCTATTAAATATCATGGTTGTATACATGTGAAATATATTTTATTTTAACTAATATTATAATCTATTTCACATTTGAGAGATATATATTTAAGATACCATGTATATAATTAAAATCTACATAGTAATTTTTATTATATTAAATGTCTATTGAAAATATTTTTTTATTTTAGGGTTTTATATCAAGCCTACATTTGGTAAGGATCACTTACCAAAAGTTTATTTTTAATAAATATAACTAAAATTTACATAGGTAAATTAAAAAGTGCATGAAATCTAGTGAATTAAAGGAAGTAGTTTTGATAGTATCAAACTATATTATTTTATTAAGATTCAAGTGAGTAGTTTATTTTTAATAAATACATGCAAGTGATATTTTTATTTTACTGAAAATTTTTAAAATAGATTTTATTATATAACATCAATAAAATAAGAGAAAGTCATGTGTTGCTTTAAATATATTTATAAGAGATATAGTTTGGAGTTATTTTATTTAATTAAAGAGTTATTTTTTATATTTTAAAATTATTTTATTTACTATATTATATTAATATTTATTTTTATTTAAAAAATATTTTATTTATTCTATTGTTTATTTTATTTGTACTTTTAGAGTTTATTTATTTTTTATGTAATTTATATATATATATTAAAGAGTTATTTTTATTTTAAAATTATTTTATATTTAAAATGTAAGAAGAACAATGTTAAGTAATGATAATTTTCAGCTTTTTTTATATATATTTTTAATTAATATATGTATACTAGTTATGCATACAATTGAAGTCTACATCTGTACAAGTAAATTAAAATGTGTAGAGTAATTCTCACCTACAAATTTCAAAATCATATAAAACATACTGCATTTTATTAAAAAAAATTACATAAGATTCATATCTTAAAATTTTATTCATTTTGTGATGGATAATCATTCTTCTATGTTCTTGTTATTTCTAAAGATCAAAATTTATATTTACACATCTAGTTTTCTTTGTGTCGATATCTTAAAAAATATTGATTCTAAATAATTTATGTATGTACCATAAGACCATTACATTCCACCTTTTTCTATCAATGCAACTACAACTCTCAACATAATAAGGAAGGTCATAACAAGGATTTCTCATCCTTCATTCCTTAAAAATTCTAACACGATATTTTAATTATTTAAATTAGAATACTTTCATGTTACATCTTATTTATATGTGCTATTACTTAAAATATTATTAAAGTGAGTATACTTAAAATATTAACAAAAAATCAATAGAGAAAATAAATGATAAATAATATAATAAATATAAATAAAATTAATTTTTTAATTAAAATTTTGTGAAAAAAATAAAAATAAATAAATAATAAAAATTGTCTTTATATTATAAAAAGTTTTGGCATCTTTATAGTTTAAAAATTATTGGTTCATGTAGTTTTTAGTAGTCTTTGGAAGTATCATGAGACCATTATATTCCATATTTTGATATCAATGATACTACACCTCTTAGCATAATAAGAAAAATCATAACAAAGATTCCTCATTTTCATTCCTTCAAAAAAAAAATACAATAGTTTAAGTATTCACATTAGAATAATTAACTATTTCATCTCATTTATATTATTACTTAAAATATTATTAAAGTGTGTATTCAAAATATTAACAAACAGTTAGTAAAGAAAATTAATGATAAATAATATAATAGATATAAATAAATTAATCTTTTAATTAAAAAAATGTGTATAAGAATTAAAACAAAAATAAATTAATTAATAATAAAAATCATCTCAATGTGATAAAAGTAAGCGTAAGAGTTAAAAGGGACAAAATAAAGGAAATGATTGAAAAGAAAGTCAAAAGCAAAGTACAAAAATGAGGTTAGAGGAGGATATTGAAAGGAAAATTAAAGTGTATAAAAATAAAATAAATAATAAAATAAGAAAGAGGTCTAATAGAAGATATGTATCACAAAAGTTAAAATATTAAGAATTAAAATATAGAAAGATATAAAACATAGAACAAAATAAAAATTCATATAGTAGAAAAGTTGTTACAAAAGTTAAAAAGGTTAAAAAATTTGTGATACAATATAATAAAATAAAAATGATGAATTTATAAGTAATAGTAATATAATCTATATAAAACAATTATTCTTTTAATGTTTTATTTTTTTTATCAACTAATAAGTCACAATGGAAGTCCAAGAGAATCCCAACTTAAGATGTCACTTTAGGGATTTGAACATGGATCTCCATCTTGAGAACCCTATGACCTTGCCATTTAAGCACAACCCCATTGACTTAATTTTACTTTTTTTTAAATTAACATTGATTAAATAATTGTATAGTTTTTTAAAAAAACTTCACAAATTCTTTAAAATGTATAATATCATAATTTCCTTATTATATATTTGAGGTAAAATTGTTAGAAACATGCATATTTTTCATGTTTATAATTCGAGTATAGAACATAGTGATCGCAAAAGTATTTTTAAGGTTAGTGATTTTATTATTGTATTTGAATGTTTGAGTTTATTTATTTATTTATTTAAGATTTTATACACACTAGAATAAAAAATGATCAAATTATAATTAATGATTGAAAATTTTCACAATCCATAGTGTAGATAATTATTTTTTGGATTAAATTGTGTGTAAACTTTTTGAATCAACATTTTGGATAACACTCTATGATCCATCATCAAATTGTTTCACAATTTTTTTCAAGAATTTGACAAATTAACTATTTTTTGCTATCACTAAATTTTCACTATAAATTTTACATAAAATTTGATAATATTATAATTTTTTCACTATAATCCAATTAATAAAGACGAGAGAATAATATGTCATCTACTAAAATAAATTCCCAAAAAATCAAATAAAAACAATTTTGATGAAATAATTTTATGACAACTATGCCACAAACCAATTATATTCATAAAAACAAAATATTACAGTTTGGAAAAATTATTATACAAATTTCTCAAATAACAAATTAACTAAAATTTTGTATAATGGATAAAAAAAATTGGTATCACAAATTTTTTCAACACTAAATCATGGGAAAAATACAACTTAATACCCACGTTTTAAAAAATAAATTTAAAACGTGATTGGCAAAATAGTTAACTTTCGTTGACTTTGAATAAAGATAAAGTGGAGTAAGACTTTAGAATTCCAAATAGTTAATTCCCACGTTTGACGCGTGGAACGTATGCACGCCTTTTCATATTAAATTCAGTATGCGTTCAGTTAAACCTAATTTGATCAAATTGCTTTACTATTTTCTCTCAAAAATTGTAAAATAATAAATTTATATTATTATAATTATTTTTCACTATAGATTTTACATAAAGTTTTGTACTCTTCTAGTTTAATTTATGATGAATTTTATTTTATGTGTAAAATGTAAGTCAAGTTCAATTCCTAGACGATTTTGATGGGAGCAGATTTTGTAAGCATACAATTTAGTCAAAAGAGATTCCTTCTTAAATATGTAATTATTAAATATATTATAATCAATGATTTAAAAATAACAATATCTTATAATTGGTTATATCCATTCAAACAAAAAAAATTCTCAAAACATATAAATCATAAATAAAAAGATGTTAGTATCTTATAATTAGTTATATCCATCTAAAAAATATAATATCATAATTTTCTCAAAGTGGTAAATTAAAAAGATGTCAATATCTTATAACTAATTATATCTATCTAAAACATTATAATACTCTGGTGCAATTTTTCCAACATATAAACCATGAATTAAAATATGACCAATACAATTTCCTCCAATACTTCAAAAATTCACTAAGATTTAATATCAATGTTTTCTAAAATTATTTATTATTGTTTTTTATCAATAAATTGGGCCTAGGGGTCCATACCCATTGTACTAAATTCAAAAAGAGAAATTACATTTATAGTTGCTCCATCATGGAGAGCATTCCAAAAATCTATAGGGTGCCTATATTTAACTACCAAGACCATTTACAACTGATTGCATATCTTATATACAAAGTTGAGTTTATCTATACACCCATTACATTATCTTGGATTTTTGTTATTTTTATACTTTATGTTGTGATTCTACCTCCTCCTCCCCCATTGTTGTCAATGCTCCTTGCCTCAAAAGTGAAAGACCAATCAACTCCCTATGAAGGTGTCACTCCTATTGCCAATTTTAAAAATTCAATATCCCATTTGGCTTGGATTTTCCATTGAGTGTACCATTATACCCAATAGAAGAAACCACAAATAGGATCCATGGAACCCTTGGTGTATTGATGATTGGCTAGAGGCACGCATAAGGGAATACATATCCTATAATTGCATAATCTAAAATAACCCTAAGTCCTTTCCCACCTCAACTTCATCAAATACTTTGGAAAAATACTTAAATAGCTTCTTTTATTTCCCTGATGTCAAGAAAAACACCACAACAAACATTGATAAAATATCAAAGCTAACCTTGTAATGATAAAATTTTGTGAGAAAAAGCTCTTCTAGAGTAACTTAGATGGCATGCACCGTGATCACAACATTTTCCATGAAAATACTCCTAATACTAAGTTTAGAAATCTCATCAATAGAAGCTACTTGTCCTTTCTTTGCAACAAGAGACACTGTGATAGCCATGTTTATATCTTTTCACTCTTGTCCATGGAAGAATGAGGGTGATCCCACAATAGTGGTTTACAATTTTTGGTCAAACTGGACACTACAATTATTATTATTAACTAAATTTCCATATTCAGGCACCTATAGCGGCTAAACCGCGAGGAATTTAAAGATGATGCAAACTAGAGTCTCATCACATTTTGTTTGTAGATTCTAAAAATATTTTTTTCAAAATTTTTGGAATCAAATTGCACTTTTTTTTCCATCTCCCACGAAAACTGGTTTTTTTCAGAAAACAACATTTTTAAAAAGCGACGCTCACCGTATACAACATAATGTTTTTTGTATAAAGGATAAAATTCTATTTTTTTCGAATTTAGATTTGTAACTACGATATCTAACACTTTCATTTGGTCTCATAGTTTTGTATTGAATATTTTTTCCTAAATCAAGTTTCGAAGTCAAACCAATTGCAATTCAGACATAGGCGGACTGTATACAACATAACTTTTTATGTATGTATCGAAATTCAATTTATTTATTTTTAATGGATCAAGGACAACAATACCCAGCACAAACATATTTAAAAAAAAATTATTTTGATAATTTTGTTATTTTTCCACATGTGCAAAAGAAAGAGCTTGATTTTCGGTGAAAAACCTATGTTTAATAAAACTAAAAAAACACATACATAATAAAACCAATACATATTAAAATTATATTTGTTGGATAGCTCATTCCAAGGAATACCATCTTCCAGTTGGGTCTATGAAGTCTCCTCCATTTTCATCTTCAACCTGAGCTTCGAAGGGCGAAAATCTGGAGTCTTTTTGTGTCAGAGGGTTGGAAGTTGTGAAAAAGGGGGTTCAAGCGAACCTAATGGGTTTCCTCGAACCCCCAGGGGTTTGCTCGAACCCTTGTTCAGTTGAACCATGGTTCGATCGAACCCCCTTTCCACAATGGGAAATGCAGGTTCCCACATGCAAAGTGGTTCACTCGAACCTTGGTTCGACCGAACCCATTTTGGGTTCGTTCGAACATTGAGTTCGATCGAACCCCTCAAAACGAATTTTTTTTGCATGGGTGAGGTTTTTGGAAGTTTTCCTTCCTCTCTCGAATTGTAAACCACTTTTATGGGTTCACCCATGACCATCATGTATTTAAGACTCTTTCACTTGATATTTTCATACTCTTTACCCTTTTTTTTGCATGAGTGTTCACTCCTAGTGGTACACCTCTCTGGTCTCATTTGTGCCTTTCATAGCTTCACCAGCTTCTAATGATGACTTCTTGCTACTTGTGTTGGGCCAATTAAGCTCAATTAATTAATAAAGCCCTAGATTAATGTGAAAGTGTAAAGATAAACTTTACAACACCCTAAATAAGGCACCATTAAGTCCATTTTATTATTTAATTACTCATTCCCAGACTAAGGAAAAAGGGATACTTTTTCCATTACTACATGTTGCATCCACTTTAGTGAGAGTATGACCCCATGTCAAATTCACACTAAAGTAGACATTCAAGACACTTATGTATGCAACAATGACAAAGATACACAATCATACACTATCAAAGACTAGGAAAATAAAGGATCAATCTTTGATCGTCCCAATGTGATGTGGAACGCAGTTGTTTGTCCATAACATGTGTGTTCACTTTGGGGTAGTGGCACCTCAAGTCGTCCACTAGGCGAGTATCCCTCCAGTAAGGTGGCTTAGTGAGAAATTCATGCCTATGTGTCAGCTCTCACTCTACTTACCATACCAAAGCTATCCCTCTGATAACTCCAATAGGGCACCACTCACATTCTTGCTTCGTGCTTAAAAAATTGTGTTATACTAAGCACCCATGCACATGGCAAGGCTCCACGGGAAAGCAAGATGTGTTATGATAGGTGGCCTTGAATTAGGGTTGTGTTTGAGCTTCATAATGTCAGTGATTTGTGTTACGCCAAACACTTATGAAAATTTTGTATATATAGGTTTTGTTCAAGGGGATTTTGCTTCATTCGTTTAAGGTCTTCTTCTTAGTGAACATCATGCCAAATGTCTCCAAGAGAGGAAAAATCAAGAGTAATAGATTGCCACTTATGGGGTTCCTCACTTCACATCAATCCACTAAGGGAAATTTGTGCACTTAGAAGTATCGCACTCTTGCAAGACATCAAACCCAATGACACCACCAAGAAAAGGACAAATCACAAGACAAAGACAATCACACCATGAAAAATACAAAATGTTGAAAGATGTTATTTCAATGTATTCCCCCACTTTAAAGAAATTTCTAACACCATTGTTGTCAGCAATTGCTTTAAATTTTCCAATAGTCCATCCCAAGACATGATAGCTTACTCGAAAATCCCTATGCTCATGAAAAAGGAAGGAGGGGTTTCCCCCAAAAATATGGAAGGGATCTATGGATTGGGGTCAGTATATATTTGCTACAATGTCGTCATAGAGCGCAAAAACATCATCATTCCCCAAATACTCATAGAACTGGAAGAATGACACAAAGAGAGTGAAAATAAAGAAAAATCCTTTTGGGTCAACATGGAAGAGACATAAATGTCTCAATGCCTTGCGTCATCCCCAAAAGGAAAACACAAGACAAGCAAAAAGATAAAAATTTTACGACATAGAGAAGAATGTAGGTACAAATAGAGGAATGGACAAAAAGAGAGAGATACATCAAATGAAATAGTATGGGGGATCACATTACACACATGCAATTATAGACATGGAAAATTGACCAACACACTTGATCTTAAGTACTAACATCGTTTCATCCCAAATCATCTTCTTAGTTTGTCATTACTTTTCATCCCTTAATTAAATAAATCATTATTTATCTGATTAAGTCATTCTTCCATGTTGATTAAATTAATCAATTTAATTTAATTAACCCTAAGTCTCTGTTTATTTAAATAATTTATTTTATTTAGATTAAATCTCCTCATATTAAATTGAATAAATTAAAACCTTATTTAATTTAATCTAACATCATCCCCTTTAGTTAAATAAATCAAATCATTTATTTAATTAAATCTTTCTTCTCAATCTTGATTTAAATCAACTCTTAAATCAAAATGGTCACATCGCTTAATCTCTCATTAAATTAATTAACATTTGATTAATTTAATTCTAATCCCTGTCACATCCTCTAGAGAATGCAACTTGCACAATAAATCATTTATTTTGATTTATTAAATCCTATTTTCCTTCAACTTGGCATCAAAAGGGAATATTCCTCCAAATTTGAAAATCCCTCCAAAAGGGGATGGGTACTTCCAACAAGGTATTTAATGTCTCTTACATGTCCTTGGCCTTGAGCCAAGTGACATTAACTCCATTCTTCTCTCCCTCCAACTTGCCAACTTTCAAATTTCAAATTTGAATTTAATGGCATTTATGGGCACATTCATCAAAATATGTTCATTCCTCCTCCAATCACATGTGGACAAGTGGCCTTCTCTCATTGGTTGGTCTTTTTTCCCACATTCCTCCAAATCCTTCAATCTTCCATTCTTCAAATCTATAAATAGAGGTATCCTCTATTGAATTGATCATCCACAATTTGAGAGTAAACTTACTATCTTCACATTGAGAGAAACTTCATACATTTTCTTAAACATTTACCATCACCATAGCTAGGTTATTGTAAGTTTTATCAAAAAAACATCTTGTTCTTCATCAACAAAGTGGATCAATCTCCATCAAATCATCAAGATTACAAAAGAGTTGGGAAAGGGCCAATTTCTACACATAATTAGCACCAATTCCCCCATGGGATTAAGGATTTGTATTGCTTAAATAGGATTTAACTTAGTTTCTTATCTTTTTCTTCATTTTCTTTCTATCTTTCAGCATTACTAATGAATTTCATGCGGAATACTTATTCTTACTTGCATATGAATCTAATAATGTGTTTGTTTGCTAAGTCTTTGCAAGTACAAGGATTGGGGTTCACATTTTGGCGCTAGAAGGAGGGAAGATCTGGAGAAATTCATCACGTTTTTCCAAAAATTCATGATTTTTTGACTTTTTTTGTGCCTATAGGAAACTCCGCCACTATCAGTCCAGCAGTGCCAAAGTGCACCACTATCAGTCCAACAACGATATATTGCATCGCTCCAACTTCCAAACTGTGCCGCTGGAGTCTTCTCGCCCAAAAAATTTGAATTCCAAACTCAATCGCGGGCTTTCCAAACTCCAAACAGTGCCACTGGCAAAATAGAGCCGCAATCGCAGAATCTATTTTACTGCAGAGTGTCGCTCTCAGTCATCAGCGATGCTATATTGTGTCGCTGACCTTTCCAAACTGCGTCGTACCCATGGATTGTGCCGCTGGGGTTGGGTAAAAGGAAAATTTTAGTTAAATTTCACAATGTTCTTTTTTTTAATTTTGGTTATTTTGACTTCTAACTATTTTTTGTCTCTTTTTTTACAGTATTAACCAGTTGTTGTGATGTAGAGACTTCCGAAGGTCATAACTTTTGACTCAGATGTGGGTTTTGGCTAAAATTTTATAGGCGGTTTCGTTATGAGGTGGCATGTGGATTCCCAACTAACCTTGAGTCAATTGGTGGCCATTTTTCCACTTTTTCGGAGCTTGAAACTTTCAGCTTGGCCCGTAAAATGGCAATTTAGTGTTTTTTTCTAATCTTTTAAAAGTCGTTTTTGTTAATTACTCGAAACTCATGTTTCGAATTTTGGATATTAGTTGGCAATTCATCCTATCTTAGTTTTAGAAATTTTTTGGGAAAAAATAGGACTCTCGAAATTATGCATGCGAAATTACCAAAAATGGCAAAATTTGACATGACAATTGTTGAAATCTGCCAAAAATGGAAATTTCTTGATCAAAAGTGAAGGAAGGAAAATGAAGGCCAAGAGTTTTTTATGATTTTATCATCTCATTGTATCAAGTGTTTTTAAAAACTTTGGGAGAACTTATAATCCCTTCCTAAGGATTTGATTACCTTCATGCTTTTAGGAAACACTAAATTTCTTTTGGGCTCTAAAAAGAACACTACAAAAGCTTTCAATTTTACAACAAAAGGTTAAAAAGAACTTTAGGAAAACTTATTAGATTTGGTTTGAGGTTAACAATTGAACAAAGCAACTTTCATCTTTCCTTTTGGTGCTCTAAAAATAATCTAATCATTGCTTTGAGGATTTAAAATGAACATGTGCATCTTTGTTTTGTAATTACCTCCCCAAAATAATATCATCTAGAAGACGTATGCACTTCTCTTGTGCCTCACGACGATCTTGAGAATCAAAAGTATTTTTGGAGATCTTAAGTTGTGTAAGTGATTTCCTTCACATTTCATTTGGAATTAAAAATTGAACCAATCTTGTGAGTGTGAGTGCGGCATATTGCGAGTGTTCTCCCTTTGTTTTTCAACGAAGGTTGATAGAACTACAAGATATGCTTACTTTATTTCATTTATCTTAGAGGGCCTGTCTGGTGGGAAAATGTAATCACCCCAAAGAGCTTGGAGCTCAGCTGAGAATTTCCCCTTTAAAATAGCAGCTTTAACTAGTATATAAAGTGTGGGTTCTTAGGTTAGAATCTTGGGGATTATTTACAACAGAGGGTGAAATCAGTCCTCTCCTTGAATGGATGAGGTCCCCAACTCAAGCAGATGCCAGTATTAAAGGCCATTTTTTAGCAAGAGGGCCAAGAATCCTTCCTATTTGTTGATTTCAAAAGTTCATGGCTCCTTTAGGAAGCCTTCCCTTAACCATCCCGATTTTGTTGTGGGGATGAAAGTATCCTTCAAAATAGAATTCATGAATTAGCATTCACTTTGGCTTCAGCTTAGAAATTAATGTGTTTCATGGAGGGAGCTAGTGATTAAATCAATAAGTCCATCATTCAGATATCATCCTTGAATAAAATCCAGGTGGGAATCAATAAATAGTATCCTTTGTCCCTAAGGATTTATTGCCTCCTTGAGATCCAAAACCCTTTGCTTGAGTTCATCAAAATGGTTGAAGAGCAAACAGTCACAAATCATCAGAGTTCAAGCCACAGGAGGGAAAATATTTTCCAAGTGCAGCTGTTTCCCTCAGGGTTCCCACCAACAGAGGGTTTCTAAACATTTGGATTTACATCATAATTTTCCCATCTTAAAGTCAACAAATAGAATTTTTTTTTTTTTTTTTCCTTGATTCCCACATAATGCACTCTATGGGATGATAAGAAGTTAGGACCTTAGACATTTAGTTTGAAAAAATAATCAAGAGAATGTTTGTGGTAAAAATAACTCATTAAGCAAAGTAAAATCAATTGAACCCCACACATGTGCTTGTCATCATTTGGTCATATGGTTTTCCATGCAAACATTGGTATTTTGGGGTTTTAGAAATACACTTAGAAAACATGAACTTCTTCACTACCAGTCCCAGCTAAAAAAGTCCTTGGGTTCATCCTGGGATCAAGATCATCACTCCTCACCCATCTCCTCAGCCATCAAAATCCAAAATCATTTTCCACTTCCATGGCTCTCTTGGAAACACACAGCTCCTCATCCATTACTAAAACTTTTAGACTTCAAAATCAATCCATCCTGGAATTTGGTGGATATGTGTAGATGGAATCCCTCTCCCACACCACTTTTGATGAGTCATCGTCCTTAACAGATGATTTACCTCTTGATAAAATCCAAACACCATGCTTGGGACTTCACGGGTTCAAACCCATCAAAGAATCTTTCCGTTTGACTTAACACGCCAAAGTGAATTTATCCTCTGGTGTATGAGGGTTTACTCTGGGATGACTTGCCAACTTTACAAGTTGATCATCCAAAATCACTTTATTTGACTTAGCACACTTAATCAAATTATCCTCAATCAAAATCAAATCAAGCCCTAAAGTTTGGCATCTCTCTCAAAGTTCTTCAAGAGTTTTTATCATCCATATCATCAATTGTTGATCCTTAATCTATCCTGGGTTCTTCCATCTTTTTTCCCATGCACTGAGAGGTTGAATCAGTTGATCCTCTCCTATTTGCCAGTTCTGAAACCAGGAATCTCTTCTAGAATGCTGGAGTCCTGAAATGAGACATCTTCCAGTGAGTCTGAGTCAAAGCTTCCCGGAGGGACAGGACAGGTGGGATGGGTCACTTTGGGCTTCCAATAGAGTCAACCAGGGAGGTTCAGGTGGGATCTGTAATCTCCTTAGGGATTGACTAAAGACAAATCGCCATGATGATTTACAAATCCAAAATCGTGAATTAATCCGTACTATGATCAGGAGACCATATCCCCAATACATGCTTGAGTTGGAAAAAGAAGGGGCTAAACTCCCTTTCGACTATTACATAAGCACAATTGTGGAAAGGCCTCTTGGGATCATGCCCCCAATCCCACCCATACCTCCATGTCAAAACATCACAATCACACCATCCACCACTCAAACCCCAA
>CM021100.1:318597208-318657348 GCA_007115665.2 Sequoiadendron giganteum | reverse complement strand
ATTCAAGAAATGTCAACATCATTTGATCTTATGGTTGAAAACATTGAAAATCTCTCCACCATAACTGCTGAGGACAATGATCAAAATCAGCCCATCAATAAGCACCTTGGAGATTTTTCCACCTCACCCAAAGATCAAATCAACATACATCAAGAGCCATTTTTTAGTCATGATCAGGACCCCTCCTACAAAGATCTATTTCAAGATGTGTTGATGCTATTTAATCCTATTGACATAATCCACTATCCTTCGACCAATGATCATGTTGAAAATCTCTCTACATCACCTAATGAGTTAGAGGACATATCTCAAGAATTTATTCTAAAGCACGATCAACATCTATAACCAAGTTATAGCAATGATCCTTTCCAAAACATATGGGCATCCTTTGACCTCATGACATTTAAGAAACTTCCTATGCCTAATGAAGATATCCAAGAACCCTTTATAAGAAATCCATTCTTTGAAATTGACCCATGCCAAGAACTTGATCCAAATCATGTCGAAAGCAATTCTGAAATCATTCGAGATCAAGAATTTGCATCTCCAAAGTATTCTAATGATATAATGGACACTCTCCTATCTATACGAGATGATCACATCCACATAGCACATACTCCTCCATCTACCAATGAGATGCTTCCCGTGGATGGACACGTAGATGATCTTCATTCAGAACAGGATTCCTTTACTCCTGACATTATTACACCAAAAGAGAAGGATATTGATTCCTACAGTCAAACTTAGTTGTCAACATCAGGATCAGATATATCCCAAATTCAGACTGAGGACATCATGTATGAAGATATCCAATAGTAGTCATTTATCAGAGAATGCTTGCTAAACAGGAACTCTCAAAACAGGCAGAATTAAAGCATGAAGGTACTACTTCCACCATACTGGGGGAAACTTCATCTCAAGAAAACATCAACATAGGGAGCATGAAGAATCCTTATGATCAAACCAATGCCAATACTACAACCAGCCACGTCATGAATCCTCATCCACCCATCACCCCATCCACGAATTGGGACCAACATCAAAAGAAACATTTGAATCAAAGCACAAAGAATGTTATTAAAGAAAAAGAAGTTGAGAAGCATAATGGACGAATCAAATACACATGGATACCAAAAAATACAAAGAAATATTATCGGGCTATCAAACTCCATCAATCAAAGAAACTATGGGGAAAAATTAAAAAGGGGCAAGTATCCTTCAAAGATTTCCACAAAGGAAAAATAAGGCTTCTCAAACGATAAGTATATCAATAAGTTGGTCCTAATTCCATACACACTTTTGTACCCACCCATTATTGCTCATATTCCCAAGTTTAGAGAGTCAAAGGTTCCAAGCTACCAACTAATCCATCTTTTATTCCTAAACACACTCCATCCACGCCTCCACGCATGATATCCAATTCTCACATTGACAATGTATTGGCAGCAACCCTTCATCGTAAGGATTCAGAAGACATTCTATTGCGATGTGCGCATAAAGACAAAGTTAACTCCGATATCAACAAAGCAGATCAGGAATCTCAAAATTTGTATTCAAGTGCACGTATCTTGGAAAATCAGCTCCTTCAAGAAGGACATCAACGACACATTATGACAGAAGCATCTACATCAGCACCACCAGGTGATTCAACATGAGCTTAAAATCTTTCAGCAAAAAATCAAAGAATATAAAAATCCAAAAAAATCAGAAAAAGGATTGAAAATAGCAAACAAAAAAATAATCTTCTAGTGAAAACCAGTTCGGTGGCGCTTTGGACAGGTACCATGATGAAAAACTAGCAAACAGGTATCATGTGTAGAATTGAGCATCTACGTGCGCCAGTTCAGGTGAAAGCATTTTATCCCATCCATAATAAATCTAGCATTCCCTCCATGTTATCTATAATAAATCCATTCATCCATGAACCATTTATCCAATCCATTTTCATCTATCTGCATCCATCTTACACCTTATCTTGATCTTGACAAATTTTGGTGCACACTTTATACTTTTTTATGGTAAACATCTTGACATGGTTCATTTTCATTGATCCTATCCAATCCAACATTATCTAAGTCATAAAACACTATCCAAATGAACATCCTTTATTCGAACACCTTATCTTATCACAAGATAATCCTTGGCATCCTTTGCATTCTTACCATATCTATTCATCCATCCATCTATCCAAGCATCCATCCATGGCATTCCGGACATTGCTAGACACTAGGGGCAGATATTTACATCTTGCTTCAGGAATAAATCTTGATCTATATCCTCCAACTTATCTAGTGATCCAAACATTGGCAAACATAAAATCAAATTGGTCAAGCATTTTTGAGCACCAATCCAAATCACTAGCCCATGGAATATTTTGACAAGATGATGTTCCTTATCAAGCTTTATCTTTCATAAAACATCAATCCAAACAATCAATATCAGTCTCATCTAATGTGTACTTCAACATCACATCAAATCATCAAAAAAAAATTGTTTCAAATCAAGCTTCAAAATTTTGATCAATCAAAATCCAATCAATCCATCATCATCTCAGAATATCCTTCCCAATCCTTGTGTTGCTTAACACTATCTTTGCATTGTTGTGTATCCTCAACAATTTTATCATCATGAATTCATCATCATCCTTGTGTTGCTTAAACACTATCCTTGCATTGTTGTGTATCCTCAACAATGTTATCATCATGAATTCATCATCATCCTCGTGTTGCTTAACACTATATTTGCATTGTTGTGTATCCTCAACAATGTTATCATCATCAATCTGAACGATCAACCCTAGCTTGGTTTTCAACAAAATCCCAAAACAGAGCATTGATATCATCACATATCCATATCCAAATTATCAGAAAATCAAAAAATCCAAAAACATCCAAATCATATCAAAATCCAAAGCATGTCAAAAGTCTGAAAAATCAAAACTAGAGTCATCCAGTCGAACTACGTTATCTCTAAGCTTGAACGTAGGCAAGGTTGATCTTTGATCACCCCCCGAGACATTTTAGGTCAATCCTATAGAGGTCTGTCGCAATAGAAATGGCTATCCATTTTCCCATCAATCTCATAAGTAATCAAGTTTGTGTCAGTCGAACTACGTGGTCTCTGCTTGTATAATGTAGGCAAGGCTAAACTATTGATCAGCTCTCGAGACCCCTAGGATAGGTCTTTAAGTTAATCTCTTGGTTATAAATCTTGAAAATACCAAAAACATTGAAAAATCTCAAAATTTCAAAAATAGCCTCAAAACATTTCAAAACACCAAAAATATCCAAATATTTGAAAAAACCCAAAATCGTGCATCCATCTCATCTCACTTTCACCTGAAATAATCATCATTCATAATAAATTGTCATCATCTTCATCCTTTGGTGAAGCAATCGAAAGCAAGTCTAGTAGATTATAAAGTGAACGCCAAATCGTCAAAAGTCTTAAGTCTAGGTCAGTAAGTCGGCAAGTTGATCAACTTGGAGTATCAATAGCTTATCAGCCAATCAAAATCCCATCATCCAATTAAAATCTCATTATCACCTAATCACAACATGTCCTAGGATGCGACCTTCTTGCTATGGACATCAACATCAGGCATCACCTTAGTTTAGTCTTGGCTAGCGGTATGAAAAACATTAGCTTGTTTATTTACTTTATCTTGGTCTTTTTTGACTTATTTTATTTTGCGCTCATTCCAAGGACCTCTCGATGATGCCTAATCAAAACAGATTTAGAGAGAAAGGAATAGGGCAATGATCATTATCTTTTTTATCTATTATTCTTGTTGGATGTTCTTGTAAAATAGATTGGTGAATACTTGCTTTGTTAGGTGCATCCTAGCAAAGTTTATGTATGTTAAGTGTGAACAAGAATACTCTTATCCATTTGTCAAGTCAAAATCCATCACACTAGGTGCAACACTATCATGGTTCTTTATACCTTGATGCATCATACCTACGTGTGTTATCAAATATAAAGTAATTGGCCCTTTTAAAATCTTAACTTCTGGTAAGCAAATCATCATCATCATCATTAATAATGTAGGCTTGTTGGATCTCTTTTATTCTATCTTTACTAACATTTTTATCCAAAATTGGTGTGTTGTATCAAAATATACATGAGGCTACCCATGGTCGATGACTATCTATACATCATCAAAATTGTCTACGTCAAATTTTTGATCTTTCTAAAGTTATCTTTCGTCCTCTCATCAATAGAGCCACTCCTCTCGCATTTTATCGCGCTCTCGATCAGAAAATCAAACATTTATGCTCGATCTTTTGAGGGGGTTGTATACTAGTATAATCCTTCCTACTAGGGCAGCAATGGGGCATCTAAAAATCGAGAATTTTTTTGAACTTCGATCACAACAATTTATTCTTTGAACCAATGCAACAAGTGCATTGCTTCAAAAAGGGGCAAAATGTAGACATGGAAAATTGACCAACACACTTGATTCTGACTACTAACATTGTTTCATCCCAAATCACCTTCTCAGCTTGTCATCACTTTTCATCCCTTAATTAAATAAATCATTATTTATCTGATTAAGTCATTTTTCTATTGATTAAATTAATCAATTTAATTTAATTAACCCTAAGTCTCTACTTATTTAAATAATTCAGTTTATTTAAATTAGATATCTAAAAGGCCTCATATTAAATTGAATAAATTAAAACCTTATTTAATTTAATCTAACATCATCCCCTTTAGTTAAATAAATCAAATCATTTATTTAATTAAATCTTTCTTCTCAATCTTGATTTAAATCAAATCATAAATCAAAATGGTCACATCACTTAATCTCTCATTAAATTAATTAACATTTGATTAATTTAATTTTAATCCATGTCACATCCTCTAGAGAATGCAACTTGCACATTAAATCATTTATTTTGATTTATTAAATCCCTATTTTCCCTCAACTTGGCATCAAAAAGAAATATTCCTCCAAATTTGAAAATCCCTCCAAAAGGGGATGGGTACTTCCAACAAGGTATTTAATGTCTCTTACATGTCCTTGGCTTTAAACCAAGTGACATTAACTCCATTCTTTTCTCCCTCCAACTTTCCAATTTTCAAATTTCAAATTTGAATCTAATGGCATTTATGGGTACATTCATCAAAATGTGTTCATTTCTCCTCCAATCACATGTGGACAAGTGGCCTTCTCTCATTGGTTAGTCTTTTGTCCCACATTCATCCAAATATTTTAATCTTTCATTCTTCAAATCTATAAATAGAGGCCTCCTCTATTGAATTGATCATCCACAATTTGAAAGTAAAGTTACTATCTTCACATTGAGAGCAACTTCATACACTTTCTTAAACATTTACCATAACCATATCTAAGTTATTGCAGGTTTTATCAAGAAAAATTATCTTGTTTTTCATCAACAAAATGGATCAATCTCCATCAAATCATCAAGATTACAAAGGAGTTGACAAATGACCAATTTCTACACATAATTGGCACCAATTCCCCCATGGGATTAAATATTTGCATTGTTTAAATAAAATTTAACTTAGTTTCTTATCTTTTTCTTCGTTTTCTTTCTATCTTTGAACATTGCTAATGAATTTCATGGGGAATCCTTATTCTTACTTGCATATGAATCTAATAATGTGTTTTTTTGCTATGTTTTTGCAAGTATAAAGATTGGGGTTCACATGTTCAATCACATAAAAGAACATGAAAAAAAAAACAAAGAAAAAGAATAGTAAGGCACATGCGAGTCAGGGCCTCCTACAACCAACACCCAATTGTGCAAGTCAGGAAGAGAAGGCCAGAGGTTGAGGAACCTGCACACCAGCCCACGACATCGGTAGAAAGCTTCATTTTCAACCACATCTTCACCACAAACCACCACCGTGTATGGTTTAACGCAAGGACAACGGCAAAAAGAACAGGTAGGAATAGATCTAGTAGCCTGGGCAAAGCTACTGACACCCAAAGAAGCAATCATAGGAAGAGAGAAAAAGAGGTCAACAGCAGACTCCAAAAGAGGGGCAGAAACCCCAACTCCAGAATCCGATACCAAAATAGCATCAAGGGCAACAGAAGACCCGACAATAAGAGGGATAATTCCCACATGGGCATCATAGCAGGGCTTGTTAGCAGCAAAAGCAGAGTCTACAGGAGATGCAACTGCAGAAAACAAGCAGGCAGAGGCAAAGAGGGCGTGAACAGACCCGTTTGAATGGTGAGCAGGAGATCGGCCAGCAGAAGCACACTCACCAACCAGCAATGGAGATGTAGATGGGGCTCGAGCAACAGGGATAGATGAGGGTGAAGGTGCATGGGTGGCAAGAGTGGGAGTGCGAGACTTCATCATTAAGTTACTGTAGCTCTCATCACTTAATTTACAAGTATATTTGTGATTGCTTAAATTATAAATTAATTTGTATATTAAATCTTTGAATTGATTAAAATGAGTTGTTTATAGTAGGGAATGCAATGAATTTATAATTTAACACTTGGAAAAAATAAGGTGCACTCTTTGATAAATAAGAATATAAATTGACACTATTAGTAGGGAATGTAATTGATTTACAATTTGAACTACCACTAACACTTGTAAGAAATAGGTGTGTGTGCAAGGTGAAATGCACACTGTGTATTTCAACCTCCAATTTTTTTTGTTAAGGTACAATTGAATGTGAAAGCCACCAAATGTTGTGGGTTACATCAATTTAGCTAGTAATTCATCATGGCATGGGATGTTATTTCCAACATATGTTAAAATCGTGATATGATATACACATGCAATTTTGTATGGATAATTTTGGATGCCCCCATAGTAGTCACTACCTTTCACATTTTGACCTTGTTATCTTTCACATTTTGACCTTGTCTTAACAAATTGGATGGTAGATTCACTATCTTGAGCCCTATTTAATTCTTATCACCTCATTAATAGGATGAAGGATATAGTGCATTTTTTTTTTTATGAGATCGATTAAACTCTACTTCTTCATAATTTTAACAAATTATGTAGATAGTGCATATTGGTATAGAGTAGATAAACCTACCTAAAAGAGTTATGGTTGGTTGAACCTTATCTTTTGCTTTCTATTGTTTGCAACTTGTTCAAAGTTGAGGTTGGAGTTTCTTGGAACTCATTTTCATATCCTCAAATTAAATTAAATGACGGTACTTCCTAAAAGCAACACATATTTTAAAGTACCAGCTCTATAATCTATTAAGATGACTATGCTCATGGATAATAATAACAAAAATCAAGGAGTAGACAAAAAATTTGAGCACCTAAACCTTTGAAGTAGATATATTTAAAATATCCTTATTTATGTTTTCATGGCAAGGTTCCTAATATTTTCATGAAAATATTATGAGTTTTTTAAAATAGATTGCTGCAATAACTTTAACCAAAAAAATCACCAATATGCCATGAAATTATTAGTGATATCAGAACAAATTAGTTATATATGTGTGTGTATTTTTTATCATTCTTCTTTAGCACTTTAAGAAATGGGTTGTACACCTTGAATGGTGTAAGTGGTTTTTAATATTTCTAAGTGTCATTATAGCATAGTAGTTAAGTACCCTTTTGCATCCAATGGATTTCCTCCCCTTGGGTAGCTTGACTAGATCCCATGTAGATCACATTTTTCCAAATCCTTTATTTCATCTTCCATGGCCTCTAAAAGGGACCCATTCTCATATGAAGGCAAAGCCTCCATTGATCTAGGTTTGTTGTCAATATATGATAAAGTGAATACACAACTATAATAAAAAGGACTATACCTTTTAACTAGATTACATTTTCCAATGGATCTTCTATGAGTTGTATGAAGAGGATACTACTATTTCTCATTAGAACTTGAATTTGAAAATTATTTTTCCTCAATTTTCCATCTTTTTGTTGGTTTTTCCATGCATCTTTCTATTTATTAGTCTTAATATAAAAATGCACTATTTTTGTAGGCTTCTTATTTATAATTTTAAAATTATCTTAGCCCTTTGAAAATAAAATCCTTAGAATATAACATTTTAATACTATAAAATCAAAAAGCTTCTAACTATTAATGTTCTCACCATAACCCACAAAATAGCATCCCTAAAACTCTAACACTAGCTTCATGCGTAAGACATTGTAACATACAAAATAGCATGCTTGATAAATCATGACAGTACTCTTCATATAAAATGGTATTGGAAATGGGAGGTCCATAATTTAGTTGTTATGTTTAACCATGTGTTTAACATTTCTCACTATTTTCTATAAAGATTAAACACTAAGGACAGTCCCTTTCCTTACATTATCAAGATGAGAGTCACATTTTTCCAAAAATTCTAAATATTTGTAGCTTTCAAGTATTTCAATGATTTTTCTATTCAAGAAATTAAATATGAGCAACAAATGACTCCATCAACTTCAATGGGGATGAGTTATAACTTATTGAAATCCAAAAATGAGTTACATCCAACCATAACTCTTATGAGTAGGATTTTCTACTTTATGTAAATGTTCAATGTCAAGATAGTTTAGTGAAATTATGAAGTACTTAGAGTTCGATTCATGTAAAAAAACTAAAAATTTAACTGTGTCATGCCTTATTGTTGTTTATTATAACCTTGTTTTTTGATCATAGCTTTATGAGGGATGATTGCACCATTTATATTTCTCATCCATTTTAACCTTGTCATGACATATTTTAATTCATGATAGATCATTTTTTCTAATAACATAAAGGTATTTTTTTACATGTGGGTTCCATGAAATTATTTTAGGGTTTTGTCTCTCATAGGTCCCTCTAGGTATTGAAAATATTTTCTTCTTGGTTCCCTTGCGAGTAAAATCAATTGGGTATGTATAACCCATTAAGATAATCACATAAACTATATTTGAAAATATGAAGTTGAAGACTATAAGTTTTGTGAAGTAAAAATATTAATCAGATTTTTCCTTGTGTCATTCTCGAATGAGGTGCTTGAAGAAATATATATCACACACTACCCCCAACTTTAACCTTATCATGTTATTTACTATTACAAAGCAAGGATTTTCCAATGGATGCATTATTTTTTTTTAGAGTTTACAAGTGTTAAATTGAAAATTAATTATATTCCCTAATGTAAACAACTCATTTTAAATAATTCATAGATTCAATATGCAAAATAACTTATAAATTAAATTGTCAATAATGATTGTACTTCAATATATGAGACCTAGAGTAACCTATATTTGGTTGAGTAAATCAAGGTCTTCAAAAGCCTCTTTCTAGATCATCCTTACCTTAAATTTTTGGGTTACAATCTCTCATCTATATTAACAACCAACAAGGAGTTCAAATTTTAGTAACAACTTAACATTTAAATTAAATGTATTCCCTACTACAAATAATTTGTTTTTAAAATATTCAGCAATATTTGATTTCCTAATCTACATTCTCAATTATTAAAACACATTAAATTACGAATGAACTATGAAAGAAAATAATTTGAAATTCATCTTGCAAATCATGAACTAAACATGTATAGGTTGAAAAACACAATGGGGTGGTTGCTATTCTCCATGCAAAATTGCATATCAAAGACATCACATCATGATTTTACCATGCACTACCATTCATGATGAACCACCAACTACAATGAGCATTCCCATAAGAACTACTCATTTTCACATTTCAATCTTGTTGTTTTCTAAATTATTTTCCTTTTGTAATTCATTCATTAAGGAAAATAAAGGTTGAAAAACACTATATATAAATATATATCAACGTATACATATTTAGCTCATGATTTGTAAGATGTATTTGCATGGTGTAACCTCAAGTAAAGTGGTTGCCTAAAGAAATTTTTATATTGCATTTGATGTGTTGTGATTTTATATCTATACAAAGTGATAGATTGAATTATGCATTATCTTTTTCAGCTTGTAATCTTTTCTAATAACATTTCATAGACATCTTACAAACCATAAACTAAACATGTGTGACAAAGCATATCTTGTGTAACCCTTTTTTCACTATTTTCAACATGCATCTAATTAAATATAAGTAGGTTTTAAAAAACAAATTATTATTTTTAAAATGTATTTAAATAATATAGATATTTAAAATTAATGTATTAAAAAATATTCACTTATCAAAATTGAAGTATTTATATCAATTTATTTTCACTTTTAATTGAAAATTCATTTTATAAAAACAAATAATAATAAGTTTTACAAATGCTACATACACATATAGATTTTTTTTGTTTTTGTTTTATCCTAGAGTTTTTTGTTTTTGTTTGTTTTGCTTCTTTTTTTCTATCTTAGAGGTGTCTTGGGCTCCATTGCAACTCTATTGTAGAGGGGCGCATGAAGCTCAAAGATGTGCCCAATTGAATAAGGAAGGTTTTGAACCTTCATCGATTATCTGTATCTTTCCATGACTCAACCAATAGATGTACACCCCAAAAAAAATTATTTAATTTTCTTTATTGATAAATGTGGGATCTACTCCATGATATTATGGATAAAAAATATTACAAATCCTACAAAATTGGAGACTATATTCCTATATTCCAATATATTTTTGATATACTATATACAAACTAAAACCTATTAAATAACAGGGTTGTTATCGATTTAGTGCAAATGCTCTTTTTTTATGTACTCCAACCATTCAAGACCCTCCACGGGCTCCATACCAAGCATCCTTTTCAGAAATAGGGCACTCTTTACAATGGTCTCACACTCACATTTATTTGATATTCTTTACTTTAAAAGTTGTTTTTTTTATTTTTCTACAATTTTCAAATGTTAATGATAGTTTAATTTGAAAATTAATTGCATGTTTTGAGATCCCATAACATCATATTCAATTTGGGAAATGAATTGTTTGTAATAGGGAATGTATTTAATTTCCAATTTAAATCACTAACAATTTCCTTGCTAGCTGTTGATACATATGAGATATTTTAGGTTAAAAAAATAGGGTAAGATCTAGAAGAGGCTTGAGGGGAACTTAAGGGGCTTGACCAAATATAAGTTAATATACCTCCCATCATTTGATTTACAAGTATATTTTTTATTGTTTAAATTATAAATTAATTTTTATATTAAATCTTTGAATTGTTTAAAATAATTGTTTATAGTAGAGAATGCAATTAATTTATAACTTAACACTTGGAAGAAATAAGGTGCACTCTTTGATAAATAAGAATATAAATTGGCACTATTAGTAGGGAATGCAATTGATTTACAATTTGAACTACCACTAACACTTGTAAGAAATAGGTGTGTGTGCAAGTTGAAATGCACACTGTGTATTTTAACCTCCAATTTTCTTTGTTAAGGTACAATTGAATGTGAAAGCCACCAAATGTCGTGGGTTACATCAATTTAGCTATTAATTCATCATGGCATGGGATATTAATTCCAACATATGTTAAAATCATGATATGATCTCTTACACATGCAATTTTGTATGGATAATTTTGGATGCCCCCATAGTAGTCACTACCTTTCACATTTTGACCATGTCTTAAAACAAATTGGATGGTAGATTCACTATATTGAGCCCTATTTGATTCTTATAACCTCATTAGTAGGATGAAGGATATAGTGCATGTTTTTTTAATGAGATCAATTAAACTCTACTTCTTCATAATTTTAAAAAATTATGTAGATAGTGCATATTGGTATAGAGTAGATAAACCTACCTGGAAGATTTATGGTTGGTTGAACCTTATCTTTGGCTTTCTATTGTTTGCAACTTGTTCGAAGTTGAGGTTGGATTTTCTTAGAACTCATTTTTGTATCCTCAAATTAAAATAAATGATGGTGCTTCCTAAAAGAAATGCATATTTTAAAGTGAGCTCTATAATCTATTAAAATGACTATGCTCATGGATAGTAATGACAAAAATCAAGGGGTAGACAAAAATTTTGAGCACCTAAATATTTGAAGTAGATATATTTAAAATATCCTTATTTATGTTTTCATGGCAAGGTTCCTAATATTTTCATGAAAATATTATGATTTTTTTTTAAATAGATTTTTGCAACGACTTTAACCAAAAATTTCACCGATATGCCATGAAATTATTGGTGATATCGGAACAAATTAGTTATATATGTGTGTGTATTTTTTATCATTCTAATTCTTTAGCACTTTTAGAAATGGGTTGTACACCTTGAATGGTGTAAGTGGTTTTTAATATTTCTTATAGCATAGTAGTTAAATACCCATTTGCATCCAATGGATTTCCTCCCCTTGGGTAGCTCGACTAGATCCCATGTGTTACATTTGTCCAAATCCTTTATTTCATCTTCCATGGCCTCTAAAAAGGACCCATTCTCATATGAAGGCAAAGCCAAGCCATTGATCTAGGTTTGTTATCAATGTATGATAAAGTGAATACACAACTATAATAAAAAGGACTATATCTTTCAACTAGATTACATTTTCTAATGGATCTTCTATGAGGTGTATGAAGAGGATACTAATATTTTTCATTAGAACTTGAATTTGAAAATTCTTTTTCCTCATTTTTTCCATCTTTTTGTTGGTTTTTCCATGTATCTTTCTATTTAGTAGACCAATGTAGTTAGAGAAAATCGGATATGAAAAGAACAACAATATATCAAAACCCTAACTAGCACAATAGAGTACAAGCAAGCATGAAAATAAAAATAACAAGCGAATGCAAACCGATCTCCAAGCTAGATTTGATTTATCTCCATTTCTCTTCTCCACCTACATGAGAATGCAAGATTTTGAAGGTTTGATTATTTTGATATGTTGATTGCTCATTTTCGCAGCATAACGATAAGATGAAGATGATAGAAGAAAAATAGATAGATAGATAAAAAGATTGAAAGAAATTTTGGTAGAGTAAGGATGCTAGAAGAAGATCCCTCAAATGGACTATGAAAGGCTTGATTTATAGGTGTAACTAAGGGAATTTTCCTAGGGTTAGGAGATCAAATGCAAAACATAAAAACCCAAAGTGATAATGAATTGCAAAGGAGTAAAATGAAAACAAATGAAACAATCTCACCAAAATGTCTTCATTCTCCATGTCTGACCTTCATCATACCTTCTCAACTTGTTGAAAATGTGATGTTGCCCTCAGATTAATGATGAGCAATCTAATGACAATGACAAGTCCTAAGAAAATTTTGAAGGATTTGAGTGATTATATGCAATACTATGCTATAATGCAACTAGTAAGCCTCTAAAATATGTCTAAATTATGCCAAATGAGATGTAAATATGCCTATGACAAAATAACAAGAGTGCAAGAGTATGAGATTGCCTAAAACAAGATTGCTTAAGATTGCAAGAGCATGAGGTTGCAAGATGACAAAATGAGACCAAATTTTCCATTTTATAGAAAAATGCATTTTTGAGTGAATGGCCAAGATTAAAAGTTGACAAGTGCCCTAGAATCAATGGACAGGATTCAACATGACAACCCATAATTAGGGTTAGGGAAACATTAGGTCAAATTTGAAATGAATGGATAGGATTATTTTTTAGAAAATCAAATCAAGGGTTGACAATGCATGTGACAAGAGATAAGATTGGCACAGAAAAAGAGGTGGCTAGAAATTCAAATAATAATAGAAATTACTTGATTTTTGGAGGAAAAAGACTATTTTGAATTGAAAATTAATTTTAATTCAAAAGGTGGGGTCACATTACAGTAAATAATTAATTTGAATTATTTACTAAAAAGAGGGAAATTAGAAAGTGGGACTATTTTAAATAAATATTTTTATTTAAAATGAGGGAAATGTCAAGGTGGTAATAATTAAATACATTAAAGAATTTATTTAGTTGTAAGAAGACTTTTTAAGAATTAGTGACATATTAAATAAATAAAATTTATTTATTTAATAATCACGAAGACATAATGGACAAAAAAAATTAAATAAACTAAGAAATTTTTATTTAATTATAGGAAGACATTAGACAATTAGTGACACATTAAATAAATAAATAAAATTTATGAAGAATAAAAAGGACATGAATTAATTAAATAATTATGAGTTATTTAATTAATAGTCGAAAGTGAATTGAGGACATAATTAAAATGTCTTAATTATGCTAGGAAGAAAAAGATGAAAAATAGAGCTTACAGGCCTAAGTCATTTTTATGTGTCTACAATTAGTCTTAATATAAAAATGCACTATTTTTGTAGGCTTCTTATTTATAATTTTAAAATTATCTTAGCCCATTGAAAATATCATCCTTAGAATAAAACATTTTAATACTATAAAATCAAAAAGCTTCTAACCATTAATGTTCTCACCATAACCCACAAAATAGCATCCCTAAAACTCTAACACTAGCTTCATGCCTAAGACATTATAACATACAAAATATCATGCTTGATAAATCATGACAGTAGTCTTCATATAAAATGGTATTGGAAATGGGAGGTCTATAATTTAGTTGTTATGTTTAACCAAGACAGTATTCTTCATGTATAAAATGGTATTGGAAATGGGAGGTCCATAATTTAGTTGTTATGTTTAACCATGTGTCCAACATTTCTCACCATTTTCTATCAAGATTAAACACCAAGGATAGTCCCTTTCCTTACACTATCAAGATTAGAGTCACATTTTTCCAAAACTTCTAAATATTTGTAGCTTTCAAGTATTTCCATGATTTTTTTATTCAATAAATTAAATATGAGTTACAAATGACTCCATCGGATTCATTGGGGATGAGTTACAACTTATTGAAATCCAAAAATGAGTTATATCCAACCATAACTCTTATGAGTAGGATTTTCTACTTTATGTAAATGTTCAATGTCAAGATAGTTTAGTGAAATTATGAAGTACTTAGAGTTCAATTCATGTGAAAAAGATAAAAATGTAATTGTGTCATGTCTTATTGTTGTTTATTATAACCTTTTTTTTTCAAAGCTTTACGAGGGATGATTGCACCATTTATATTTCTCATCTATTTTAACCTTGGCATGACATTTTAATTCATGATAGATCATTTTTTTTAATAACACAAAGATATTTTCTTACATATGGGTTCCATGAAATTATTTTAGGGATTTGTCTCTTATAGGTCCCTCTAGGTATTGAAAATATCTTCTTTTTGATGCCCTTGCAAGTAAAACAAATTAAGTTTGTATAACCCATTAAGTCAATTGGGGTCGCACAAAGCTCAACAATTGTGTCCAATTGGATAAGTCATGGTTTGAACCTTCGTCAGTTGTTTGTGTCTTTCGATGACTCAACCAACCGATGTACATCCCAAAAGCATTTTATCTATTTTTCTTTATTGATAAATGTGGGGTCTACTCCATTATATTATGGGATAAAAAATGTTACAAATCCTACAAAATTGGAGACTATGTTCCTACGTTACAATATCATTCTAATATACTATATACAAACTAAAACATATTAAATACCATGGTTGTTGTCGATTCAATCCAAATGCTCCTTTTTTATGCACTCTTGCAACCATTGAAGACCCTCCATAGGCTCCATATCAACCATCCTTTTCAAAAACACGACACTCTTTACAACAGTTTGGTAGTGATGATTTATTTGATATTCTTTATGTTAAAAGTTGTTTTTATTTTTCTACAAATTTCAAAATAACAAGTATCATTTGGGGGTCCAGGACCCTCAGTGCCCTTTTTGTGGGCAAGCTGAGTCTTTTAAGCATCTCTTCTGGTTTTGTACCAGAGCTCAGTAGTTTTGGAATTGGATCCATGACTTCTTTCGGCCCTTCAGACTGGAACCCTTCACCTGGCATATGGTTCTTTTGGGAGATTTGCCTAGGCTTCCTGCTAAATACACCTACCTTTGGCACACTTTCAGGGTGGAAATCCTCTTCAATATCTAGAAAGATAGAAATTCCTGCATATTTTCTTACAACCAAATGGATAAAAATGTTTCTTTATATTCTAAAGCTATTATTTGCTCTAATGTGCTTTTGCATATTCAAGTTCAAGCCAATAAAGTTGCACTCAAGGTGTCTCATCTTCAGGTGTTTTTGGATCATTGGGTCAATGCCCCGTGTACTCTAGCTCGGGTGCCTACTTCGCCCACTCCCTCTCACAACTGGTTGCCCTCTCAGGAACGGTAACAGAGTAGCTATGCTCGTGTCCACTCTCAGCCTCCTCTTCGACGTGGTTCCTGCCCTCCTCAGTGGTCTTGTTCTCCTCCTTTGTGGGTTGGCTAGGGGTGACCCTCTAGAGGAGCAGTGAGGAGCAACGGTGATGGCTCCAGGTGGCCCTTTGATAATGCTCTTGGTAGTGGCTTTGGTTGGCCAGACACTAGCAAATGTTTTCGACGTCTGGCGCCTGCAATCTCGCCTCAGTGCGAGGAAACAGAAGATAAATAAAAAGAATTTGATGATGGTTGGGGTCCTCTTGATGTCACGTCAGACCCCATTGATGTATGGGGGAAGAAAATGGATGACAGAGACCCTCTTGGCTCTGCTAGTACTACTTTGTCCACTTAATGGCCTTTTTTTCTTTATGTTTATAAGCTTCTAGACTTTTGGGCTCGGCCCATGTGATTGGTTCTTTTTGGCTTTCTAGGCATTGCCCATGTGACTCTCGAGGTGTGCCTTTTTACCACCCACCTTTTTTGTTGATATATATTTTTATCTTTATAATTAATATAGATAATTACCTATTCATCAAAAAAAATAAGAAGTATATATATATAATTTATATAAAATACATTGATATATATCTTATTATTATATTATTATTTTTTATTTTGTTCCTAAAATGTGTTTGTTTTTTTTTTGTTTTGACTAAGTAGTATTTATTATATTATTATTACATTATAAAAATATACTTTTAAAATGTTATTTTTTTGTTTTTCTAAAATATTTTTCATTTTTTTTTTTTTTCTATGTTTTTTGAGTGAACCAAAAATTTATTTTAAATAAATATAATTAAAATTTACATAGGTAAATTAAATAGTGCATGAAATGGTGGGGGATGAAGGACTTTTGAAGGTGATGGTGTCTACAACTTCTCAGGCCGAGCTAGGCCACTCGAACCCTAGCTTGTGATAGGTCGTTGTTCGTTTGTGCATTGTGGGGTGGGTCCTTTCTGAGTATTTTGGGGGTGACTTCTGTCAGTTGTTGTTGTTCTACATTGGGTGGCCAAAGGTGGATCTCTGTCAAATTTTTCCTAGCCTTGGTGCTTCCTCTGCCTGCATTCCATGGTTTTGTGCCTGAGGTGTCGTTGGGCGGTGGGCTTGGGCTGGTGAGGGCATGGGTGTGAAGCGGTATTGTATGGTGGTGCGCGGGGGTCTTCCCTTGTTGCTGGGCCCTTGTTTGGCACGGGTGTGAGTGCGATAGGTTGGGAAGGAGTGTGTGTGAAGGGTGCCTGGGTGTGGCGGTGTGGGGTTCCCCACACATTGTCACTAGTGTGTTGGGTGCTTGCATGCTCGTCTCGAGCCTGATGTCATTACATAGGGGTGAGGCATCTAGGGTGTCTCCTACGATGGATTTTCATGCAGCGTTTGGTTTGAAGTCTCCGAACAATGGGAGGAAGTCCTTTGATAATAATTTATTTGCTCCGAATATAGGGCTTGGTGGTGCGGGTTTGTCTAATGGGTCGAGGCTTAAGAAGATTAATGGTTGTCTCGAGCGTTGCCTGGAGAGGCCCAAACTAGTGATCCCGATTGAAATGATTGTAGAAGATGTTGAATATTATTCAAACCACTCTTTATATTGCAAATTTTTGGGGATGAGGGTTTCATTGCAGTTCTTGGAAACTTGGGCCCAGAGGACTTGGGCGCCAAAAGGAGAAATGGAGGTTATGTTGTTGGCTAATAACTACTTTATGGTTACCCTTAATTGCATGGTTGATCGCAATAGGATCTTTGAGGGAGGCCCTTATTTCCATAACCAAGTGGGGTTGTTTATCAAACTATGGCATGCTGGCATTATCCCCTCGAAGGAGATGCCAAACCGTGTTCCGGTGTGGGTTCATTTGCCTCGAATTTCGGTGGAATGTTGTCGAGAGGATACTTTGCTCCTATTGGCTTCACTGCTTGGAAAACTAGTTGGGTCTTCTTTGCAAACCCTGGGAAAAAAGGTATTCACTTATGCTTGTATTTGTGTTGAAATTGATCTTAGTAAGCCTTTACCCGATGCTATGGATATGTGCATGGGATCCTTTTCTTGGCTGCAGCAGTTGGATTATGAAACTCTTCCTTTATGTTGTCGTCTATGTCACGAGTACGGTCATTTGCAGCGTAGATGTCCAAGATATAAGCCGGTGGAGTCTCAGGACACACAACCTCCTTGCAACCCCCATGCGGTTGATAAGGGGAAGGGCTTGGCCTCTATTGAGGTGGTTGGTGCCGATGGTTATGTTCAGGTCAAAGCTCATAACAGGAATGGGGGTCAAAAGAGGACCCTAAAGGAAAGTCAAGTTGATGATACTTTTAACAGGTTTGAGTTATTGGATGATCTCAACCAACAGGAAGTGAACCTAGGTCTGCTAAGTATGGCTCAGGAGGTTGAGGACTCAGCTCATGTGGACATGATCTCTGTTGATTTATTGATTCCATCAAGCGTCGATACCTTGTACATGGATACAGATCAACAGTTGGTGGCTCCCGAGGTGTCGGTTCTTTCTCCTGTGGCATCGAAAGGGGGTGGGGATTCTTCTCATCCTGGGCGGATTGTAGCTTCGGATGCAGTTAAGAGAAACAAGATTTCTTCTCAGTTGGGCCTTTTGCAAAGGGATCTTAAAAAAGGTGGGTCAGAGAAGTCTGCCAAACTTGGTAGAAAGAAGGATATGGAAAAGATCAAGTTGATAGGTGAGACCTTGGTGGAGTCAGGGTCGATAAAGACTCTGGATTCTCATTTTTTGAGCCCCTTGAAATGATTGTCTTATCATGGAATGTAAGGGGCTTGAACAGCAGCCCTAGACAAAAAGCGGTTCATAATTTGGTTAGAAATCAAGGCCCTGATATTCTTTTTTTGCAGGAAACCAAGATTTTAGTGGAAAGTATGTTTAATTTGGTTCCTAAGTTGTGGAGGAATGGGGAGTGTCAATGCATTGGTGCTCATGGGTCTTCTGGGGGTATAGCTTATCTATGGAACCCGCGGAAGATCCGTCCTCTTTGGTGGATGTCTACTAAGTCTGCTATGTCTATGATTGCTTCTAGCTTTGAGACGGGGGAGATTTTACTCCTGTCTAATATCTATGCTCCTACTGATCTTCAGGGTAAGCAGTCTCTATGGTCCCATATCTAGTTTGTCCACAGTTTGGCTCCTTTCCATCCCTGGATAATGGCTGGAGATTTTAATGCTATAACTGAGCTTGCTGAAAAGCGTGGTGGTACTGCGAGGCTGGAGCCTTCTACGTTGCTCCTATGTGGTAACATTTATGCTTTGAATTTAGTTGATATTAAGCCCAGTAATGGTTAGTTTACATGGAACAACCACAAGGTGGGGGATAACTATATTGCTGAGAGATTGGATCGGTTCCTGGTTTCCTGTTACTGGATTGGTGGTATGTGGTCTTCTAGCTCTAAAATTTTGGATTGGAGGGGATCTGATCACTGGCCTATCAAGTTGGCTATTGACTCTAGTCGTGTGTCTCGGTCTCCTTCTTTTAGATTCCAGCTCATGTGGTTGCGGGACCAATCTCTGTATGATTTTGTGGTTGACTGGTGGAGAAGGGGTAGACCTGCTTTTGGCACGGCAATGTATACCTTTGCTAAATTACTTCAGTATGTGAAGTTTCAGCTCAAGCAGTGGAATCGTCACTATTTTGGGAATATCTTTCATGCTAAGACGGTTGCTCAAGATGTTTTGGATGGTATCATGAGGTTGATAAGGGAGGATGGAGTGACTATAGAATGGCTGCAGGAAGAGACTCAGGCTTTGAAAGCTTTGGAGGAGTGCGAGTTGCGGGAGGAAGTGTACTAGAAACAAAAAGCTCGGATAGAGTGGCTTCAAGAAGGGGATAAAAATACAACGTTCTTCTTCAACTCGGTAAAAGCCAGGAGGCAAGGCAACTCTATCTCGGTTCTGGTGAATGATTGGGGCGAGCAGCTATCATCCTTTCCGAAAATCTCGGGTGCGGCGGTACAATTTTTTTCCTCTCTTTTTAGGGAGGATTCACAAGGGGGGTCTCCTGAAGAAGCCCAGGTTCTTTCTTGCATTCCCTCTTTGGTGTCTAGGGAATTGAATGAACTTGTTTTGAGTGATATCATGCTGGTGGAACTTGAGGAGACTATCTTCCAAATGAAGAAAGGGAAAGCACCTAGTCCCGATGGCTTCCCGGTGGAGTTTTTCCAAGAATTCTGGGATTTTATCAAGTTGGATTTATTGGCTGTGGTCCAGGAATCTCAACGGAATAAGTAGATGCTAAGGGCTTTAAACTCTACCTTTCTTGCCCTCATTCCCAAATGCGATGGGGCTGATAGGTTAAGTCAATTTTGTCCCATTTCTCTTTGCAATGTCATTTATAAAATCATCTCTAAGCTTATTTCCGACAGGTTAAAGAAGGGGTTGAATGAGCTGATTTCTGAGGAGCAAAGTGGCTTTGTGGTGAGTAGGAAAATTCTGGATGGGATTGTTATTGCAACTGAGACCATTCACTCTATGGCCCGCTCCAAAGATAAGGTGATGTTCATTAAGTTGGATATGGCTAAGGCCTATGACAGAATCAGGTGGTCCTTCCTTCGGAAGGTCCTCAGAGCCTTTGGCTTCCAGGAAGAATGGATCCAATGGGTTATGAGTTGCGTTACCTCTGTTTCTTTCTCAGTGCTTATGAATGAGGAACACTCTGAGCTTTTTGGTGCATCTAGGGGGCTTTGGCAAGGGGACCCCCTCTCTCCATACTTGTTTCTTCTCCTCGCTGATGGTTTGGGGCGATTGATTAAAAGAAATATGGAGGGTGGTCTCATCCAGGGATGGCCGTGGGGTGGTGACTTGCCTCCACAATCGCACCTGCAGTTTGTGGATGATACTGCTCTGATGGGTTTGGCTACAATGAGAGAAGCTGCTAATATTCGAAGGGTGTTGGACACCTACCTAGTTGCTTCGGGACAATTGATTAATGAAGATAAATCTTCCATCTTTTTTTTTTAATACTCCGGGCCCCATCCAGCAAAGGATTGCTTAGACTTTGAGATTTCAGATTGGGACTCTCCCTTTGACCTATCTTGGGATTCCCATCTCGGTTGGGAGATTGCCTAGGGAGTCTTGGAAAAATATTTTGGATAAATTTTGAGTGAAAGTTAATCACTGGACTCGCCGGTGGTTACCTTTCGCTGGACGTGTCCAGTTAATCAAGTATGTGGTGCAGGCCTTGCCCATGTACATATGCATGCTCCAGATTGCCCCGGTAAGCTTTGTTAAGGATTTTGATTCCGTTGCTAGACAGTTTTTATGGGCTGGTTGTTTGGGGTCCTCCAAATGGAGTCTGGTCAGATGGGAGGTTGTTTGTAGCCCGAAGTAGTATGGGGGTCTTTGTCTTCAACAGTCCGCTTTGACGGGGGTGGCTTTGGCTGCAAAGCTGTATTGATGGTGGTGCATCAAGCAGGATAAGATTTGGGCCTGGGTTCTTTCTCAAAAGTATCTCTTGGGGATTCCTCGGACTGATATCCCCCGCTATCCCCTTGTTGGAAAGGGTTCGATGATTTGGGGCACTCTCAAGAAGGGGGCTACTCTTATTAAGGAGGGTTTATTTTGGATTTGTAAGCAGGGGACCGAGGTTCAATTTTGGTCTGATTCCTGGGATGGCTCCCCTCCTCTCATTTCTCAGTATCCTAATTTATTGAATCTTTGTTAGAGATTTCTCAAGGTTGGTTGGTCTCAAGTGAGTGACTTTAAATCCTCCTCTCATTGCGGGCAATTGGAGGTGGCAAGATGGAAGTCTCCTGCTGTCCGGCCGAATGTTGGTTCGTAAGATGAGTGTGCTGAGCTGCAAACTATCCTTTCCAGTCGACGGTGCAGTTCACTCCGAGAGGAGGATGTGCTTGCTTGGTCCCCTAATCCTATGGGTGTCTATACTGTTACCTCTAGATATAATGTGTTATTGTCCCACAGGGTGGAGGGGGAGGAAGTTCAGTGGTGGAAGAAGGTCTAGAACAAGTTCTCCTGGCCTAAGTGTAATTGCTTTGTTTGGATGTTGACCTGGAATAGGTGTTTGACTTGGGACAATATTCGAAAGAGGGGTTTCCAGGGCCCTTCTGTCTATGTTTTGTGTGGGGCTGTTGAGGAAGAGTCTTCTCACTTGTTTTTTCATTGTCCCTATGCGATCCATATTTGGCATTTCTGGTGGGGTGTTTGGCAGAGCCCCTGTGTGCATGCTTCCTCATTGATTGAATTTTGGAATAGTGTGGGTAGGCCTCCCTCTATGGCTTCTTTTTTACAGGAAGTGTGGTATGTGGGGCATATCTTTATGTTGTGGCAGATTTGGCTAGAAAAGAATCGTCGTATTTTTCATGGCGAGAAGAAGCTTGTGCAACAGGTCTGGTAGAGAATTTTGGGCATGGTTCAGGAGACGGTGGCGGCTAAGTGTGTTGTGAGCTTTCCTTTAGAGAAAAGGGATACTGAGGTGGTGCAGAGATTGGGGATTCAAGGGTTGTCTGCGACTTCTGCGTGTGTTAGGAGAGATCGGAAGATGAAGCAAAAAATTCAGAGGGTTGGTAGATGGAAGCTTCCTCCTGATGGAGTCCTCAAGATTAATACTAATAGCTCTTCCAGGGGTAATCCGGGGCCTGGTGGTATTAGGGGGATTGGCAGGTATTCGTCTGGTTCGGTGGCTTTCCTCTTTTCAACCAATGAGGGGACAAAGACTATCAACAGTGTAGAAGGTTTGGCAATCCTTTATGCCTTCGAGAGGGCTTAGGCTTTGGGGTGGAGATGCTTGATATGTGAATCTGATTCTCAAAACTTGATTAATTTGCTCATTGAGCAGAAAGTGATGGGTGTCAGCTGGCAACTGGCTATGATTGTGCAGCAAATTCTATAGGTTAGTTCGGTGATGGAAATGGTGACTTTTGTTCATATTCCACGGGAGTGGAATAGGGCTGCTGATTGCCTGGCAAAATGTGCTTCTGAGTCTGATGATGGTTGGCGAATCGACGATTGGGAGACTGTTCCTCTCGAGACTCGCCATAACTTGGAGAGGATTCTTGTGGAGGATAAGGCTGGCTATGGAGATGGTTGACTTTGGTTGGGTTGTGTTCTAGTATTTCTGTTGTTTCCTAGGCCTTTGGCTCTTTGCTTGCTTTGTAATGTTCCTTTTTGATTTTCAATTAAGTTTTTACCCCTTTTTCTTTTTCTTTTTTTTAAATAGTGCATGAAATCTAGTAAAATGAAAGAAGTAGTTTTTATAGTATCAAATTATATTATTTTATTAAGATTCAAGTGAGTAGTTTATTTTTAATAAATAAAATAATCTTCTTTACAATTATAAAATATGTAACTATGCATACAATTGAAGCCTACATTTGTATAGGTAAATTAAAATGTGTAGAGTAATTATCACCTACAAATTTCAAAAACATATAAAATATATACTATATTTTATTAAAAAATTGTATAAGATTCATACCTAATATTTTATTCATTGTGTAATGGATATTCATTCTTCTATGTTCTTGTTATTTCTAAAGATCAAGATTTATATATACACATTTAATTTTCTTTGTATCAATATTAATATATACTTTAAAATTTCAAATTTTTATATCTTAAAATTTTTTGATTCTAAATAATTTATGTATGTACCATAAGGTCATTACATTCCACCTTTTGTTATTAGTGCAACTACAACTCTCAAAATAATAAGGAAGGTCATAACAAGGATTTCTCATCTTCATTCCTTAAAAATTCAAACAGAATATTTTAAGTATTTAAATTAGAATACATAAATGTTACATCTTATTTATATGTGCTATTACTTAAAATATTATTAAAGTGAGTATAATTAAAATAGATATCTGCCTATTACTTAATATAGATATCTGCCTATTCATCAAAAAAATATATATATATTATTAAAGTGAGTATAATTAAAATATTAAAAAAAAATGGTAGAGAAAATTAATGATAAATAATATAATAGATATAAATAAAATTAATCTTATAATTAAGAAATTGTGTAAAAGAATTAAAATAATAATAATTGAATAAATTATAAAAAAAATCTTTATATGATAAAAGTTTGACATCTTTATAGTTTTAAAAATATTGGTTCAAGTAATTTTTGTAAGTATCATGAGCCCATTATACTCCACCTTTTTCTATCATTGTAACTACACCTCTTTGCATAATAAGGAAAGTCATAACAAGAAGTCCTCCTCTTCATTCCTTTAAAAAATAAACTCAATATTTTAAATATTCAAATTAGAATAATTAACTATTCCATCTCATTCATATGTATTATTAAGTTTAAAATATTATTAAAGTGAATATACTTAAATATTAACAACAGCTAGTAGAGAAAATAAATAATATAATAAATATAAATTAAATTAATCTTTCAATTAAAAAAAAATGTATAAGAAATAAAACAAAAATAAATAAATAAATTATAAAAATTGTCTCTATATGATAAAAGTAAGCATAAGAGTTAAAAGGAAAAGAATTTGAAAGAAAAGTCAAAAGCAAAGTACAAAAATTGTCTCTATGTGTGTTTATGTATATATATAAACATATTACATATAGGTGTATGTTTATATACACAAATGTATTTTAATATATATAAACCATGCAAGAAAAATGTAAATACCATGCAAGAACCTAAATTACAATGCTAATTCAATCCTGAAACAATATTTCATAATTATTTTCATAGGGAGCTAAATCATAACTTCATAAGAACAATATATGATCATAGCCTGTAACTTTCAGTTCTTACAATGAAAGGAATGCATTGTAAAATTGTGTTACAATATATTGAAGGAAAAAGCAATGAACTGTAAAATTGTGGTAAAATACATTGAAGGAAAAAACAAAATACCTTGACAGAAAATAGCAGAAAATGGTGTCTCGTCTGATATGGTGGATAGGTCTAAATTGTTTGCAGTGAAAATTTAAAAGGCTTTCTTGCATTGTATGCTATACTTATAGTTTTCTTCCCTCCAGATTTTTAAAAGTTGTTTGATCCATGGATTTGAAATCCTACATTTTAATTGGACAAAGAGGTGATGGGGTGGATTGATGGAGGAAATTCTAAATCTTTGCATTTTGATTGCTTGATTTCATTCGAACGGTGAGCCTCAGATCTGTGCATTTCCTATTTGCAAGTACAAGAAACTGGGCGGCTGAAGTCTGTAAGCTAGGCGGCTGAAGTCTGTAGACTAGGCAGTCGAACCTTAGAATTTATGAGGGATGGGATGAATGGCAGGAAACACATTCTTTTATTGATGCCATGTTGGGAACTGAAAGTTGAACAATTTAGTTTATTTCTTATACATCAACATGTAATGATTTGATTTAAATATATTGTAAAATTATGCAGATTGGAATATAATAATTTATATGAGTTCTCTTACATTTCAAAGTAACTTGAAGATATTTTGGAAATCATTTTGTTTGGTTTTATATTCAATATGTTATTAATGATAATGGTTTGTTATTTTAATATTGCTTAATGGTTGGTTATTGAACTATTAATAATTCAATGATATATATAAAATATTTTTAAAATGATTAATCATATTTCAGTTATTAACACACAAATGTATAAAACCTTATATTTTAATGTTCAAGTATTAATCTATACATGTTCTATTAATGGACAAAAATATGACAAGAACCCTCACAACTATTGGAACATGCTCAAGTACTGGTCCTCTCCCCTAAATAAATAATAAAACAAGAAAGAGCTATAATAGAAGATATGTATCACAAAAGTAAAAATATTAAGAATTATGATATAGGAAGATATAAAATATATAAAATAGAAAACTTGTAACAAAAGTTAAAAAGGTTAAAAAAATTTGATACTATTAATTAAAACAAAAATGAAAAGTTTATATTATAAAAATATTTTTTGTTCCTACCAAGGAAACCACCTGTGCTTTAACTAGTGATTAATAACTTTGATTTTAACAAATGAGAATTCAATTTGTTTTCTTATTTGACAAAAAATTGTATATTATTAAAGTAAACTTGCAAAATATATAACAAAATATTCATCCAAAATTAATTTTCTACAATATAATTGGAGAAATTTTTTGAGCAATAAGGGCAGATTTTCAAGGAGCGTAAACTTTTTATAGCAGTTTTTTAAGGTTTTTCTGCCACAAAGACTATAATCAAAACTATAATTAAAAAATATTTAACTAATTTTTAAGAAAAAATTTGAACTCTTCAAAATTAGTTCTTGTTATATTTTCCATTCTATTCATTTATTTACTTGCCATATCTTAAATAAAATATAATTCAAATATATAAAATAATCTAGTAATAAATTCAAATAAATAATATAATATTCTAATATATATACTATATGTCATATATAATGTATAATATATAATTTTAACACCGTATTATAATATTATAATATATATACAATATAATATGTAACGTATATAACATCTAATATATAATATAATATATTAAATAATAATATTATAATTTTATATTATGTAATATATTATCTTTTAAATAATTTAATATTTTTTTGAATATATTATATTATTAAATATGTTTATAATATATTATATTAAATTAACATCTAATATGTTAAATTAATCTTGATTTATTTTTTTAATTGCTATTTATTTAAGATTTCTCTTTTTACCTAAACTAAAGATAAAAAAGATATTAAAACAAGTAATTTTAGTCCTAACAAATAATTTTAATTAAAAATGTAGAATGTTTTAGTCATATTTACAATAACTATCATTTTTTTATAGACCCTTAGGGAATATTTTAAATTTAAATATTATCTAAGAAATATTTCATGAGGAATAATTTTTTAACCATCTCTAAATGCCTATTTACTATTTTTTTGTAAAGGGTAAAATAGGAGTATCCAACGTTATTATTCACACTACAATCACACAAATATTTTGGTAAAACTACATTCACACTACAATCAATTATGAACTAATTTGTTTTCTTTGAAAATGACCATAGAGTCACCTTCTATTATCACAATGTCCCTATTAATAATTAAATAATAAATATTCTATGAATTTTAGAAAATAGAACTAAATTTAATTTTAAAATGAAATTTAAGTTTTATAAATATTGTGTTGATTTGATTATTTTTTTTGCTTTATGATTGGTTATTCAAATTAAGAACAACGCAACTCAACTCAAAAATATAAAAATAATCAAATCACTTGGATGCAAAGAAATAAAAAAGGTTGCTTTTATATATTTTTTCTTTTCTTAATAGTACTTAATTTCACATACGAATAAAAATTTATACTAACTTTTTCTTGTTTAATATATTTATCATTAATGTCAAATTTATAAATTAATATCAAGAAATCAATAACCTTAACCCCAAGATTTATACTAGAACTCTAATTGAACCCTAAACCTAACCCTAATTCAACCATAACAATAGGATTTAATTACGGTTAGGGTTAGAGTGAGAATTTAATTATGGTTAGTGTTGGGGTTAGAATTAGGATTTAATTACCTGGTTAGGGTTAGGATTCAATTATGATTATAGTTAGGGTCAAATTTATAAGCTAATATTAAGATATTCACAACTCTAACCCTAACCTAACCTTAATCTCCATCCTAGAATGCTAATTAAACCTTAATTGAATCATAACAATAAGGATTTAAGTAGGTTTAATGAGGGTTAGGGTTAGGTTTCATTTAGATTAAGGTTCAAATAGGGTTCAATTAGGATTTAATTAGGGTTAGGGTTAATGTTAAGTTAGGATTAAAATTATTAATCCAAAATAAAACTTGGAGCTAAGGTTAGGGCAATGGTAAGTGGTAGGGTTAGGCTTAAATTAGGGTTCAATAAAGGGTAGGGTACAATAAGGGTATAAAAATATTGGTTACATTTTAAGTCATGACCATGCTAGATGTCAATTTGGTTTAAAAGACCCCTTGTCGAAGCCCACAAGGAATTTATTTCTATATACCTTATATATTGTTCAATTTTTTTATCATTGTGTTTGACCTCATGAGAATGCTTCATAGTAAAGTACACCTTGTAAATCCACCTACACCTGGAGAACCATTCAACCTCTCAAAATTTGACTGTTACTCTAGAATGATTATCAAATTGGATATGTCCAAAGCCTTTGATAAGTTGACTTGGCAACTTCTATACTGCATACATCTCTTGTCAACTTCAACCAGGGGAGTACTAATTGCATAATGAATTGTCTTATTTTTCAAATTGATTAATCATTCCCCATAGGGTCTTCTTCACCAAGTAGGGGATTAAGTTAAAGAGACCCATTATCATGTATTTTTTCCATCAAAATGGTAAAGGACCTTAGTACATAACTTATACTAGCCACTATGTTACAAAAACTTACATGACTTCCAATTCTAGTAGCATAAGCTGGCACATATAGTTTGCATATGTTACCTGACTTACAAGATAGATGAGTTTCTGGAGGAGATGCAAATAAAGACAATTTTTCAATTTTTTTCAATGCCCAATGTGCAGTATCCAAAATTTATTGTTAATTATGAATTTGATATTGACATATATCATTGAACTAAGATTGATACTGCTATTTTGATTCATTGGTGATAATTATTGGATTTGTGTGTAAAATATGGAGATTTGTGTTTGACTGCAAAGAGTTATCTCTTGTGATTTATTAGCAAACTATTAATTATGTTTGTGGGTTTCTTACATAAGACAATATATTTATGCATTTCTTTCAGAGTCTTCCAATTGATCATAACAAAAAAACTTCCAATTTTGAAAAGAATATAACATAGAACCAAATAGTAGTGAAAATCCCAAACAAAGATTGTCAAGAGTGTATCTCATTTAGCTTTTATTTAATCTTTCTCTTTATGTCTATGATTTCTTGAAGTTTTTCTAATCATCCAAATAAAACATTGATGGATATGTAACACATTTAGTGCACTCATGTCCTAGTTCATCATATTTGGAAGAGAGTATGCCCATCTAGAGATGACCTTAGAATTTGGTTATGACTTATCTAGATATAGTGATGTTGATAAAAAAATCAAATGAGACAAGCAGATATGGAAGCTAAGGGTATACACATCAATGGCTAAGTTAAACAATTAATGCCCTAGACAAATATCAATTCACATAGTGACGACTCTATAGTACAAAATTATGATTCTAGATAGTAGGCTTATAATTGTACTATCCTAGAAATACATGAGCATTGTGTGGTCACCTTGAAAGGAATAAAATAATTTGAATCATCAATTTCTTGAATCATTATGGTTGAAGTATCTGATGTATCCACCACAATATTGAGTAAAAATTGTCACATGAAGAGCAGGTTCTTTAAGGGTAAAACATTTGCAATCCAAAGAGTAGCATCAAAATTTGAGCTACAAAGGATAATTTAAATTTTTATATGGTTATTTAAAATACTAAAAACTTTTGCTTGAGAATTAGTTGTGCTAGAATTTCAACTTACACTTTATTTTGAAGGTAAGGGACAACACCAATAATAATTAAATGTCTTAAAAACAAATTTGCTAGACAAAATGGGTAGATTTGAATTTTCATAGATCACTTGTTACATACTCTACAAGAACTATTGTAATCTTTATTTTCAACTGAAAAAGGATCTCGAAAAATACATATCTATAAATTTATAAGTACAAATATTTAGTCTGTAAATAAATACACATTGATTAAGGGTGGACTGCATTTTATCTTCTTAAAAAAGTGTTTGACATGTCAGAATATGGGCCATATTCTATTGAATAGCTCTAAAATTTGAAACATAGTAGACAATCTTTACTTAAGTATTAATTTAAATTTTTAAACCATATTTCCACAAAAAAAAATGTAGACCATAGCTACTCAAAACAGAAAGAATTTCCTATAGATTTTACTCATGAAGCAAATATTCTTGTTACTGTAGTACGTGTGCCAAATTTGGTTCATGGTGATTGGCTAAAACTTGGTGCAATACTAATTGATCTTGGCTTAAATGCAGTAGAGGTATGACACTTTCTAACTTCCTTTTTCAAAAAAAAATTGTAAGTAAAAGATGGTTAATATATAGCAAATTAAAACTATTGCTTCCACTTTTGCAAGATCCTAGTGCTAAAAGAGAATACCAATTAGTCGGTCATGTTTCCTATGAAGAGGCTTCAAGAATAGTTTCATCAATTAATCCTCTACCTTTTGGTCTTGGTCCAATGACTATTACAATGCTTCTATCCATTACTCTACCATCAGTAAAATGAGCATATGGGTTCAATTGAGGTTTCCGATGTTTAATCAAGGCCTTTTTCAATACACTTCACATTATAAGTTTTATGAGGCTTACAAATGAGTTATCTATTATTGAATGGTTAAAAAAATATTTTAACTCATTAATATTTACATAATGTTAACAACATGTAAATTGCGCTTTCTTCATGGCCTAAAAGCACAACCAAAGCATCTCATAATTTTGAAGTGAGTAAAATTCTTTTGTTATAAGGGTCATTTTCTAATGGAAGACAAAGTTGACTCTATCAATGATCAAATTCCTAAATTTAGGTGACAATTGCTTTATCCTGACCAATTGTTCCTAAAACAAAACAAACATAATAAATACAAACAAAACTAGTCTAAAAATTTTTGGTAGGAAGTTGCTCTACAGCTCTTGTTTTAATATTGCATTTAAAAAATTAGCATTGGTTAAATAATAGTATAGTTTTTTGAAAAACTTCACAAACTCTCTAAAATATGTAGTATCATAGTTTTCTTATTTAAGATTTGAGGTAAACTTGTATAAAATATGTTGTGTATTTTCATGTATATGATCTATTAAGGTATAGAATGGAGTTGTCCCAAAAGTAATTTTAAGGTTAGTGAGATTAGAAAAAAATTGTCTCTCCACATGTATAAGAGTTGGGTAATAGCTTTATTATTGTTTTAATTTCTTTTAGATTCTATATACACAAAACATGATCAAATTATAAAATTAATAATATAAGATTTTCACAATCCATATTGTAGATCACAAAAAAATAGTGCTTCTAGATTTGATTATGTATTTATATTTAGGGTTCACATTTCAGATGGCATTGTGATCCTTCATTGAAGTAAGGAAGAACTAAAACTAGAAGCATTATCTGTCACTTCATATATTATAGAAATATCATATCTAGTATTGATCAAATTGTTTCACATTTTTTTCTACCAATTTGACAAATTAGCTATTTTTTACTATCACTATTTTTCCACTAAAAATTTTACATAAAATTTTGTACTATTCTACATTTTTCACTATATTTCAGTTGATAAGGATGATTAGGATCATATACCATCTACCAAGATAAATTCCCTAAATCAAATAAAAATAAATTTGATGAAATAAATTCTCTAAATATAACAACATAATTAAAAAAAAAATTATATCATAAAAAATAAAATAAAATAAAAATTACAGTTTGAAATAATTATTATACAATTTTCTCAAATAACAAATTAAATAAAATTTTGTATAATAGATTAAAAAATTGGTATCACAATTTTTCAACACTAAATAAAGGAAAAAAATACAACTTAATACCTACAATTAAAAATATAAATTAAAAACGTGATTGGCAAAATAGTAAATTCCCATGTTTGACACGTGGTTTGAAAAATGCATAGAACGTATGCACGCCTTTTCATTTTATATAAAGTATGCGTTCGATTAAACCTAATTTGACCAAATTGCTTTACAATTTTCTCTTTAAAATTTGGTAAATTAATAAAATAAAATAATTTTTTTTTTTTTTTCCTATAGATTTTACATAAAGTTTTGTACTCTTCTAATTTTGTCAAGAGTAGTTAATTAATTATGATAAATTTTATTTTATATGTAAAATGTATGTCAAGTTCAACCAAATTACTATACAATTTCTTCTAATACTTACAAATTCATTTAAGTTTAATATTAATATTTTTTTTAATTATTTATAAAAAAATTTAAACAATAAATTTGGTCTAGGGGTCCATATTCATTGCATTAAATTCAAAAATAGAAATTACATTTATGGTCGCTCTTTCATTTTGAAGAACCTTCCAAAAAACTTGTAGGGTGCCTATATTGAACTACCAAGACCATTTACAATTGATTGTATATCTTCTATACAAAGTTAGGTTTATCTATACACCCATTACATTATCTTAGATTTATATTATTTCTATACTTTAAGTTATACTTCTTATGTAAGGGGGAAAGCGGAAGATGCAATGCAATCAAATTGAATGAATAAAAACTAATCTAAACAAACAAAAAGATGATTCATGCCCATTACTCACGAAATGAACAATACAAGAACAATGAATTTAAGATTTAAGTAAATGAAACAAAATAAGAACAAATGAATTCACTAAGCTACATCGTTACCCATCTTGTGTCGGAGTGTGTTCGCGAATATGTTGGGTTGTTTGTATCAATGTGAAGCCTCCATTGTGTGTGCAAAAGCTTGAAGAACGTGTGTGGAGTGTGTGTGTTGATTGAAGATATGTGTAAAGCTTTGTAAAAATATCGATTAAGATCTTGGCATTACTTTGTTGTGTAAAATAGGTTGATTATCCGATCGTTTTTTAGAAGAAATATGGTTGTTATATAGATTTTGTGTTTCAAAATGAACGCTTAAGATCACATAGTAGAATATCTTGATCAACGGTTGAAAGATGTTGAGAGGATTTAGATGGGAATCATCAATGCATTTTGATTACGTAATTGGTGTGATTGAATAAATCATGTTGAGTGTTTAGTGGGATTGAGGAAAAAGATTGAATAATCTATGGAATTGAAGAATAGATTGATCTATCAGGAATAGATGGATCAGTCAGCCAATCAGAGTGAGCAATCAGTGGTTCATAATTTGCTCAATCATGAAAGTGGGTGAGGATAATTAATTAAATGATTTAATTAATTAATCTTTTTGGAATTGTACATGCAAATCATGTTTGAGTTTTGCAAACAAAGTTGTTTATTTGTTTGATTTGATTCTTGATGATGTTTTGAATAGTTAAATTCAATTATTCAAATTTAGGGGAAAGTGACATAGTTAAATTATTATGTTTTAATAATTTAATTGACTTAGGGGAATAAAGAGAATTAGCGACATAATTAAATAATTTATGTTATTTAATTAATGAGGAGGAATAAAGTTAGATTAGGACTATTAAATAAATGAAATTTATTTAATTGGTTGAAAATGGTGAAAAAGTGAATAAATTAAATAATGTAGTATTATTCAATTAATAAAGGAAATTAGGGTTTTTGATGCAATTGAAGTGAAATGCATTAATCCTAAGTAATAATGATGTTGATGTTGATGATGATAACATGTCATTTAGGATGTGTGATAAGTGTTAGGTCAATTTTACATGTCTATATTTTGCCCCTCTTTGAGACAAAGTAGTGATTGCTTTGTTTTAAAGATTTCAATGTTAAGATCAAGATTTTAAAATAATTATATGCCCCACTATGCCCTGGTGGTCAGCGGAATGATGGTATGACTTTGGGTGGCCCCCTCGAGAGGTTGACTGAAAAAATCACTTTGTAGGTCAGGCTCGCGACAATCTTCTATTTCAGTTCAAATATGTAGAGGACAAAAAATTAAGCATATAAGCCCCTTGTTGAAAGTTTAGATGTTCCCGAGAGGTCCTAATTTCAACCTAGGAGTGTTTCTTAGGTTAAAAATTAGGGTTTTGAGGGTAAAAATAGGTAATTAGGGTTCTAATTACCTCATTTGCACTTTGAGCCTATAGATAATTCTTACTGAGCTAGATTTCTTGTTTTGTCAATTGTCGAGGAGGGATGATCCCATAATACTGGTTTACAATTTTTGGCCAAACTGGACACTAAATTGTTTTTTTCTAACTAAATCTTCAATTTTGGGAACCTATAGCAGCTAAACCATGAGGAATTTGAAGATGATGCAAACTAGTGATTAGTGAAATTTTGTCTGTAGATTCTAAATATATTTTTTCAAAAATTTTGGAATCAAATTGCACTTCTTTTTCCATCTCCTTTGAAAACTAGTTTTTTTCAGTAAACATCATTTTTAAGGAGTGATGTTCACCGTATACAACATAACTTTTTCTCATGAAGGATAAAATTCTATTTTTTTCAAATTTAGATTTGTAACTATGATATCTAGTGCTTTCATTTCATTTCATAGTGTTTTATTGAATATTTTTTTCTTAATCAAGTTTCGAAGTCAAACCAATTACAATTCAGACATAGGTAGACTATATACAACATAACTTTTTTTGTATGTATCGAAATTCAATTATATTTTTTTATTGGATCAAGGATTTCAATATCTAGTGCACTAATATTTTTCAAAAAAAAAACTTGATAATCTTCTATTTTTCCACATGTGTAGAATAGAAAGCTTTATTTTCGGTGAAAAACCTACATTCACAAGAAATACAAAATAAATATAATAATTAAATTAAATTTATTTAAAATTATACTTTTTGGGAAGCTTATAATAAGGAATACATACTTACAAAAAATAATTTTTAAATGAATTCATTTGATCCCCCAAAAGGTAAATAAAAAGTGGTTTTTTATCAGCATTTTGATAGGTGTAAAGGAGACTTTGTTATAGGTATGGTTTAAAACTAGCGGGGTTCTATCCAATGGGGTTTGATCTAAGGTGGTTTGATCAAAACCTCTTCAACTGGTATCCTTAAAATGGAACTTTTTAAGGCTTATATCATTATATTTTCTAAAAATATGTGATTTCAGCAAAAATCAGAATCTCCTTAAAATTGTAAACCAGCATTGTGGGATCACCCAGAGCTATCGCGAGGATTTGAGGAGCCCCACATCAAGTAGATGCGATTTACGAGTTCAAATGGCCTGCAAGTGTCGGTGCCCCAATATATACCCTTTTGTTTCTCATTTTTTTCTTTTCATGTTTGTGTAATTAATGCACGAAGACAAAGTAGGCGAATGCATTAATTTTGGGAATTTTTTGCACTTGCATCATTTCTTACACATCTACTATTTAGGAATATTTTGCTTTTGATTTTATTGTGCACACCTATTTAAAAGTGTTGGAATAATGGATGTTGAATCATCCAATGAAGTTGCGCACACTTCAAAGGACCTGCCAAGAAGAAATTCAACCACACAGAAAGTGTTGCAACTAAGGGCATGCAAATAGAGATTATCTGATTGATATACAAAATGATTTACAAAGAGTACATATGCCTGATTATATAGGCAAGTGCAAACCTAAAATGCATAAGATGTTGCCAAGTGTTCAAATCACACTTCATGTGACAACATGAAACCCTAACCTAGGGAATGATAACAAGATGGAGATAACTTCTAGAAAAGACAACTCATCTTCTAGAAGGGAATCTTATCTCAACAACATTATTAAATGATAAAAAGTAACCTAGGACTAATATGATTAATTAATACCTAAGTTAACTTATGCTAGTGTAATAATTAATTAATTAATTACACTAACACCCCCCCATAAGTGCAACTTAGGGAGGAAATGAAAATGCAATGATTATGCATGATGATGATGGGTCCCGGCTGATGGCCATTTTAGGTACCCATGTACATAGGATGAAAATGCAACTAATCTCCCACAAATAGAGAAAAGAGGAAAAACCCAGTGGGAAGAAAACCCCTCTCCAAAAAAGGAGATGAAATGTAGAAAGGTGATGATTGGAGGACTCAACATCATCCCCCCAAGGACAAAAAGCATCACATGGATACAATACAATCAATGGCCCCCCCATAGGAGGGAAATAGAGAGACAATATAGCCCCCCCAGAAAATGTGATCACCTACAAAAAAGGTAAGTGTATGTAGACAAAATATGATCTAGTGTCGACAAACAACTTGTCTCCCTTTCAGAAGAAACATAACCAAGTGCAAGTGTAGAGATGCTTCCCATTCCGGATAGGAATTGAAGGAAGGAAGAATGAATATGAATGCGGATGATGTCTCTAAAAGCTGCTCATGTGTCTCCTTTCCTGATGAAGATGAATATGCCACAACCCACTCAGGTACATACCCAATCAATGTAGAAGGTGACAAATCAGGAGGATGTAGAAACTGATGTTGAACATGATCCAAAGATAGCAATGTGATGGTCTTTCCATCAAAGGAATAGATGGAGACTTGATTGCCCCCCCCCATAATGAAGTGTCCTCAAAACCACTGAAAGAAGACTGAAGCCAATCTAATGGTAGATGCAGAAGAAACTCCGATGAAGATGGAGGAAGTCTCATTTATGAAATCTCTGAAGAGAAACCAAGTGCCCCCAAGATAGTCTCAAGATTCCCAATTAAGGTTGAAACAATGAAATGTGGAGACTCAAAGGAACTCTCCAAAGTAGAATCTGAATAAATGAGTGATGTTCCCTCAAGAATGTCCTCCAAACCTGTAAAAGTGGCCAAGTCAATAATCCCTGAAGCAAAGCCATCCTGTGATGTCAAGTCTGGAAAATGAAATGTGTCCTGATGAATGATGATGATGGAAGCCTTAATCAATGACTCTAGACAAGGAATCAATGAATGTGAAGGGATACCAACTGTCTTTGATGGAGAAGAAGAATCATCTGAAGCAACCTTGTCAACCTCTTCGGAAGATTCAAGGCAATCCAAACAAACAACCTCCTGCATAGCAATATCATCATGGGGTACTTGATTTGAAACCTGACATTCTGAAACCTGATCATCAAGGAAGGGTGGAGTATCTGAATCTCCATATATCTCCCAAAGCTTAGTCCAAAGGATGTGAGGACAATCACAATGATCACTAAAACTCAAAACATCACAATCAACTTGCATTGAAATGATCTCTAAGACTGTGTATCTGTTGTAACTCCAAGAAAACTCATGAATACCTTCACGCGGATGGGGAACTATACCAAATAGATGTGGCAATAAATCAAGTGATTGGAGATGGTGGATGATCCCATCCCGCCATTGTTTATAGTTACCCTCGTGCAACATAGTCAAAGAAGGATAATATGCAAGCCCCATAATGTACAAAAAAATTTCTCCAAAAATACAAATAAAATGACCTTCAATATCAAATAGAAACTTCCAAAGCTGATATGCAACTGAAGTGATGCTACCCAAAACAAAAAACCTTTTCCCAAGCTTGAGGATATCTAAGTTTTTGAACAAATGCACCAAATTGAACAAAACCAATGCAAGAGTACCTAGAGCTGAAACTGATCAAAGTGAATGGATGGATGAAAAGAGCTCTGAATTACCTTCCTGATGCCACTGGAATCACTGAATTTTGATCAACGGTTGCAAAGATATGAGCCTTTATGTCCAAAATAGGGTTTTGACTTCAGTTGATTGTAGATTTTGATAGCAAAAAATTCTGCAAAATAAAGGGCACCACTGAATAGTGCTCTGAATTCTCTTTCCGACGGTATCTTGTTTGGTGATTTTTGATATCCTGGCGAGAAATGATGCCCCTCGGAAAAAAACTTCCCTATTAGGGCCTGCAAGCTAAATAGGTGCAAGAAATAAGCACCCCCAGGCAAAAAAAAGAGAGCCCTTGGTCGTTGATGTGACTGCGGGCTATCTGGCAAAAAAAAACAAATGCGCCCCTGAATTGAGCGGCGTCGAAGCGGCAGACTGGTGTAGGGAGGTGGCGGGCCGAGCAGGAGAGAGGCACCACTGAGAAGGCAGAGCCCTCGGTGCTATGGATGACCGAGGGCTCAGACGACGGGGCCAGTCGGAGTACGGGAACAAACACCAGTGGCAGACGGCTGTGGTCAGCGGGAGGAGGAGACTAGCCAGGAATGGGCCGGATGGAGGTGATAGCTCTGATGTCGGCCAGACGGAGGACGACAACGCCAACGAACGTGACAGATCTGACGGAGGGGGCCGACAACCGGTCGGTTTGCAAACTGTCTGAAATTTTTGAATATTGCAAAGATTTTGCAATAAAAAATTTAAAAGCAAATGTCGAAATTTTCTTAAACCTGTAGATAATATAAATGCCGACGGAGAAGAAAACTATAGTCCCCCAAAAAAATAATTATTCCGACTGTCAAATAAAATACCAGGTCACCTGCAGATGAAATTTTTGCAAGAACTATAGGAAAAATACCCCGTTTTTTGAAATAAAAAATGCCCAATGACCTAAAAAAAATTTGCCATGATGGAGGACTGAAAGGAGATATTTTATTTTTGCAAAAACTGTACGGATCGTACAAAATGCAAAAAAACCCTAGATACCTCAAATGGCTCCCGATGTGAATATGTCCAAATCGGACGAATAGGCAGGCAATCTATAGGTTTTGAGGCCTTCTGAGTGCAATGGAGAGGTCGGATAGAGCCTGATCTACACCAGAAAATAGCTTGGTCCTCGGGTAGAACCAACTAGCCTGCAAAGAAAACCCTCAAGCCTGCAAAAATCTTTGTAGCCCAACTTTCTTGATACTGGGATGAACCTTCAATGGAATGGCTCTGATACCATGTTGGAATAATGGATGTTGAATCATCCAATGAAGTTGCGCACACTTCAAAGGACCTGCCAAGAAGAAATTCAACCACACAGAAAGTGTTGCAACTAAGGGCATGCAAATAGAGATTATCTGATTGATATACAGAATGATTTACAAAGAGTACATATGCCTGATTATATAGGCAAGAGAAAAACCTAAAATGCATAAGATGTTGCCAAGTGTTCAAATCACACTACATGTGACAACATGAAACCCTAACTAACTACCTAGGGAATGATAACAAGATGGAGACAAGTTCTAGAAAAGACAACTCATCTTCTAGAAGGGAATCTTATCTCAACAACTTTATTAAATGATTAAAAGTAACCTAGGACTAATCTGATTAATTAATACCTAAGTTAACTTATGCTAGCGTAATAATTAATTAATTAATTAATTACACTAACAAAAAGTTTCACTCTTGCCCTAAAATTTCACCTTTGTTTTATGGCCTCACCTGAATTTTGCGCATTTGATGTAATTTTGCACTTTTGTTTTTTGCCCTTGATTTTTTTTTTCATTTTTCATGCATTCGTTGAAAATTTGCGCTTTTGAAATATCTTTTCGCTTTTGAAATTTGTGCATTTTCCTTTCTCTATCGTTCTTGACTAAATTTTTTTTGCTTTCGCTTGTTTTTCTCGATTTTGAAAATAAGTCATCGCTTTTGTCAAAAATATTTTCACTTTTTCCATGAATTTTAAGTCAATTTTTTCGTCGTCTTAGGTTCATTTTGTGTTTTCATAGCAAATACTTAACATCATGGGTAGAATGGTTGAAAGCAGTTAATAATCCGCTTCAGTTGATGCAGTGATGACTGTGTTATCTATTCGATTTGATCGCCTAGTTTCATGAGTTAGAGTGATATGTTTTAGATTTTGTCGAGTTACGACATATCTGCTACATGCCTACCATTAGATGTCATAGAGGGATGATGATTACTCTCATGGAGAGGTGGCACTCAAAGGCATCATCTTTTCATTTACCTACTGGGGAGGCCAACGTTACCCTAGAGGATATGTGGAGGATCCTCTGTATACCCATTCACGGAGAGATTGTTACATATTATGTTCAACGAGGTACCTACGCTATGCATTGTGTTCTTGGTGTGAGATGTCTAGAGGTTTGCGGGATAGAGGTAAACCTATCTGATTTTTTTGGCAGTGTTGATACTATTTATCTTGTTCTCAGTGGTTTGGTCATGGGGCTTGTTGTTCCTGATAGGAGAGCTAGACAATTTATCATTGGTTGGGGTGTGTGTATCGAGCAGATGTTCAAGCATGAGAATAGATACACATGGGTTCCATATCTCCTCACCCACTTGTACAGAGATATACACGAGGTTGTGTATCGTGGTGCGAAATCTATATCTACTGGTATCTCTTTTTTGCATGTATTGGTGTGGGAGCACATCCCAATTGCTCGTCTTGATGGTATATTGGATTGTACTGTTGGGAATCCATATTCTTATTGTTATGGAGATTTTTTGCACTACACATGGCTTGGATAGCTTCCCTATTGGTGTTGTATTTTTGATGATATTCCATGTTTTGTATGGAGACAATATATATGGATTGTGAGGCATGATTTGATGATCAGGAAAAGTTGGTATTTTGCAAATAGCCTAGATGGCTCATCGCTCGTGTTCATTTCTACTAGAGAGATATCTACCTAATAGGGTTTGTAGGCAGTTTGGAGAGAAATAGGGACGATTTTCAAATGCCTATGAGGCTCATTTTGGCAAAAATACTAGACAGCTCCGTGTTTGGGGTATACAGGCTAATCGTGATGTTGTTGTTGTAGATTTCAGAGCTCTTGTCCCATTTAGGTGGGGTTGGCCAGTGGGTTTAGCAAATCCTAGTACTACCCTCGATTTTGATCAATGGTGGGTTTGACACATTCCATTGACATTTTCAAATCTTGTTGATGTTCCTACAGTAGGTGGGGCAAGCATTATTCGTCGTTGTGGGGAAAGACAATGTGTCAAGATCATTGTTGAGCATCTTACCAAGGTGAGGTAGGATGGTGCACAGGGTGATCTGATACAGGCGGATCAAGGGTCACTAGTTCCAGGTCCTCCTCCACCACCTAGAGATGGAGTTGTACAGTTAGCATAGATGATATCTACAAGAGACATAGAGGTAGGGTAGCGACAAGCCACATAGGCTTAGGTTGCTATATTGACAACAAAGAGGGACACAACTCGATAGGAGACAGATGGCTTCAGGGTAGAGTGAGACAAAGAGATTGGATGTCATCTTGGTGCCAAGACACGGTTGCAAGCTATTCCCACCAAGAGGGATAAACTTAGGATAGAGCATGATAATCTCTATGCAAAGTGAGATTAGTTTTGAAAGAGGGTTGCATTTTATCAGACCTTGTATGATGCCTTTGTTCCTTGATCACAACAATGACCATAGTTTGGAGAGACTAGTACTCCTACGAAGGCTACGGTCAATGGAAATTGTGTTAGACAGTTTGATCCGCCACCTGATCCTTAGAGTCCTCCTCCTCCAGCCAATTAGTAGTTTATTTGTACTTGATCTTTATGATGTTTACTATTCAGAGACTTATATTACATATGTGATTTTGTATATATATTCATCGGCCTGGTTGATGCCTCATATATATTTATATTTTTGTATTATCCTATTACACATGTTACATTATGATGATGTACTTATGACATTATCATTTTGTATGATGATATATATTCACGATATACTTGCTTTGATTCGGCTTCATTTGTGTTTATCTGATATTATTGATGACGATGTATGATGATGTATGTTTTTTAATTTTCTAATGTATGCATATGATGTGGATGGGTGGATTGATCATATTTTATTTCATATGAAGTTTTATTTGATATATGATGGATGTATGAATTATACAACATACATAATGTTTTCATTGCTTTATTATCATCATGACATATATTGATGATATTGTGGATACAGGATGGATATGAAACTAGTGATATTATTATGTATGATGAATGTTAGTTAGAAGAACTATTAGATGATGGATAGAAATTTGATGTTGTTAGTAATTGATGATTTTTTCTTTTGCTTCGCTTGGAGACTTCACATTTTTAACAATCCTTTTTGATTTAGCAAAAAAATACTATGCACCAGTGTATTAATAACCAAGGTGACATTGTATTCATTGCATGGACTTTGACTTGACATACAAACAATATTATTTCTCATACCAGACATGTGGAAACTTTGTTTAAAATATATGGTTAGGTGTGTTAAAACTTTTCATACCAATTACACAAAGATATATAAAATACCTAACATGCAACTGCCACACGAATTTGTTTTAAAACAACTTCCATACACTCAATAAAGCAAGTATTTGTCGTATTAGTATCACAAAAATATCTTACAAACAATAAACCGAAATGATGTGAAATTTCCCCCATTCCTTCTTCTCTAAATCCTTATGGACATCCTCGAGAGATCTTGGGAATGAGATAATAAAATTAATCATAAGGATAAGACTATAAAAAGATAAAACAAAGTTGCAGTATCACTTTTCATATCTGTTTTGAGGTTTCAGTCTATTATCTGGTGTTGATCATGTCTATCATCGGAATGGATCCGTTAAGGCATATCTCAGGATGTTGTCAGCGATTTGTCAGAAGATAGGTAGTTAACACTTTGTCATTATTTTCAGCTGTTTGTAATCAAAGCTTTGTGATTGTTTGCTTGAAAGTTCTAGCTTTTGATGTTTCCTCTACTTTTTTTTTTGTTTTGTCAAAGGGTGAAGATGAGGATTTGTTTATTATGGATGAAAAGTGTATTTCATATTGTGATGATGGAGATAGTACATTTTTTATTTTTATTTTTATGATGTTTTGTTGTTGTTTTCAGGGTACTTACCTAGGGCCTTGGGGGCTAATAAGTCTTGCCTACGTTGTACATGCAGAGACCACATAGTTCACTTCGTTTGATAAGAACATGTTTTTGATCTTTTATGTTTTGTGGATGTGCTTTTTTTTTGGATTTTGTATTTTTTGACTAAGTTGAAAGAAAGCATTTTAGACACCTAAGGGGAATGACCTAAGGCCTCGGGGGTTGATAAGCCTTGGCTACATTGTACACGCAGAGACCACGTAGTTAGACTAGTTTGACTCAAAGCATAACATATTTTTGGGATTCAAACAACGTTGATAACTTGGATTGATATTCAACTTCTATTTCTAGAGGATATGTTGCAATGAATCTACTTGAACTAGCTATGAGGTTCAAGAAAATGTTGATATCTTAGAATTTTGAGTCAAGGAATAATCCAAAGTTATTTTTTTCAATTTTGTCATTTTTTTAGATGTTTTTTATTTTGATGTTTTCTAGATGTTTTTGATTGTTTTCGATCATGATGGGACGCACAAGGATCTAATTCACGACCCATTTTAGGAAGTTTCCCCCCATTCAGGGCAAGACTACTTTCTCTAGGAGATGGATGTTGTTGGTGGTGCAACAATGTTCAATATGTAATCAATTATCAAGCCATGGTTGAACACATGTTTTATTATGGGACGAATGGTTGGATGCTTCAAATAGTATCGATAGATAACGATGCAAGTCTTATTCAAACATAGCATCTGTTTGCCAGTTTTTCACTATGGTACTTGTTCTAGGAGTGCCACAAAGAGGTTTTCACTAAAGGAATGTTTTGTTTCTCTTTACTATTTTTCTTGCTTTTTGCTTTTTTTCCTTTTTTAATCTTTTTTATTTTTTTGTATTTTTAACTTTTTGATTTTTTTAGATTTTTACCCTTTTGCCTGGGGTATCCTGACGTGCATCAAGTATAGAACTTATTGAGGTGGTTTTTTTTTAGCAATTTGGTTATGGATTCTCCTTCAGAAGTAGCCAACTGATAAGCTCTAGAGTCATAGCTTGTTGTGATGATGGATGGGCCTAACCATTTGGGTTCAAACTTACCTTTTCCATCTTCATTCAGTTATACATTTTCATTCTCTTTTAGTACTAAGTCACCAACCTGAAAGTTTCTATCCTTGATCCTTTTATTGTAGCTTTGTTTGAGTCTATTTTGATAAACTTGAAGATGGTTTAATGCACTCAAATGCCTTTCATCTAGGAGTTCCAACTCATTTAATCTGGATACCTGATACTCTTCATTGCTGACCACGCTTTTAGTGAGATTTGCAATGAGGGGATTTCGACTTCGATAGGTAAGACACCTTTTGATCCAGAAAATAAGGAGAAAGGTGTGGCACCTATAGGTGTTCGAATACGGGTTCAATAAGCCCATAGAGTTGGGTTCAGTTACAAATGCCAACCACAATCGGCGTCATTAACAATCTTCTTTAGTATCTTTAGGATGGTTTTGTTAGATGCTTCAACCTAACTGTTTCCTTGGGGATAGTAGGGCGTGGAGAATATATGTTGGATAGAGAATTTGGAACAAAGTTCTTGGATGTCTTAATTCTTGAATGGGGTTCCATTCTATGTTATGATTGTTTGGGGAATTTCATACCTATAAATCAGATAATTCAGAATGAATTTTGATATATGTTTTCCAGTGATGTAGATCAATGGAATTGCTTCTATCTATTTGGTGAAATATTCAATTGTAATAATAATAAACTTATGCCTGTTAGTTGAAGCAGGATAAATCCTACCTACCAAGTCTAATCTCATTTTGAGAAAGGCCATGGTGTTATGATGGGTCTCAACTCCTATGCTGGTGCATGAACAAGGTCACTATGTTGTTGGCATTTATGACATTTTTCAAGAATACTAAATGTACTATTGTTCCATGGAGGGCCAATAGTACCACGTTCTCAACAACTTTTATACAAGGTTAGGTCTACTAAAGACCCACAAACACCTTCATGTACCTCTTGTAAGGAATTTTGCACTTTTTTTACATTAAGACATCAGAGTAACATACCATCTAAACTGTGATGATATAAAGTATCTCCTAGGATTGTAAATCAGGAAGTCCTATAGGTAAAGGTCTTCTTTTGGGTGGTTGTTAGGTCGGGTGGTATGATACCATGCTAAATGTAATTGAATGTGTCTTGGTACTACATGGTAAATTAGGACCAACAATAACACACACTAGTTTGGATTTCGGGATATCAAACACTAGTATGAGTCATTTCTCTACAAGGAAATCATACTTAGGAATGTTCTATGGAATATCAAGAAGCAAACCTATTGTTTCCATGACATTGGCTACTCTTTTGTTGATCCGAGGAATTTGTTCAAAGGTTATTGTGAAAAAATATTCCTTGAAGCTATCCATCATTATTTTTTATGGCATCATCTTGTCATCTTTTGTTTAGTACTCATCATTCGTTTGTTTGATCACTAGTTGAGAGTCTCTGAAGACCTACGGTTCTTTTACCCTCCATTCAATAGCCATATTGATTCCTTTGATTAGAGATTCATACTCTGAGATATTATTTGTGCATGGGAAAGCAATTCTATATGCCTTGGTTATACTATCTCCCTATGGTGTGATAAATAGGATACCTGCTCTAGAGCCATGTTGAGTGTGGGACCCGTCTTGAAATACAAGGTCCAATGGCTTGTCTGTTCTATCAGGAATATACTTTCATCTAGGAAGTCTACTGTAAGAGTCTTGTGATCTTCTATTGGTGCATCAGCTAGATGGTTCATTATGATTTATCCCTTGATGGCTCTTCTATCCAAATACTCTATGTTGAACTCACTCAGAATCATTACCCCTTTAGCAATTATGTTTGTTAGAGCTACCTTTTCTAATAGGTATTTTAGTGGATCTACCTTTGAAATCATCTTTACTTTTCTGTTTAAGATATAGTGTCTCAGCTTCTACATCACAAATACAACTAAGAGACATGCTCTTTCTATGGGCAAGTAGTTCAACTTGTAGCCCACCAATGTTCGATTGATGTAGTAGATCACTCTTTCTTTGTTATTTTCATCTAGTTGTGCTAGAAGATCTCCCAACGTTGCTTGTGTTGTAGACACATAGAGTATAATTTCTTTGTCTAGAATAGGTGGCATCAAGACCAGAGGAGTAAGTACATACTCTTTCACTTGCTAGAATTCTTGGTCACATCTCCCATCCCACTTGAATGTGATTTCTTTGTGTAGGATATGGGTAAAAGGATGACACTTGTCTACCAGTTGCGGGATGAATCGCTTAATGGATTTAATCTTCCCTTGTAAAATTATTAGTTGCATCAATGTCTTTGGTGGAGGCATTTATAATATGGCCTTAACTTCCACAAGATCTACTTCAATGCCCCTTCTTGATACTATATACCCTAGTAGCTTTTCGGATGCTACTCTGAACACACACTTTTTTGGGTTGAGTCTCAAGTTATATTGTTCTAGCATATCAAACACTTTTGCAAGGTTGATCAAGTGGTGTTCCCTTTTGATAAAATTTGCTAGAATGTTATCCACATATTCTTCCCTAATTTTATGTAGCATATCATGGAATATTGTTGTCATTGCTTGTTGATAGGTCACTCCTATGTTCTTTAAACCAAAGGGCATGACATTCTAGTAGAAGGTCCCCCAAGCACAAGTGAATGTGGTTTTATGCTGATCATCAGGGGATATTTTTATCTAATTATTCCTAGAGAAACCATCCATTAATTATTTCATCTCATGTCCTATTGTTAGATCTACGATCATGTCTATACTTGGAAGCAGGAAGTCATCCTTTGGGTAGGCTTTGTTCAGGTCTCAAAAATCTACGCAGATCCTTATGCCCTCAATGGGCTTTAACACTAGTACTATATTTGATATCCATTCTAGATAATCAATTGGTCTAATGAAATCCACATCTAGTAAGTTATTTAGTTCTACCTTTACCAACAGTGCTACTTGCGGATGCATTTTCCTTTGTTTCTGCTTGATAGGTTTTGCTCCAAGGAATATGACCAAATGATGTACAACTAATGCCATATCTAGTCCTGGAATGTATGCATAGGTCCATGCAAAGTTTATCTTTCTTTCATTGATGAATGTTGTGAAGTTCCCTTTCTCTTTAAGATCAAGTGATGCCACATGGTATGTGATATTTGGGTTCTTTGTTGTGCCAACATTGATGGATTCTGCTTCCTCCACTAGGAGAGTTGACTTTTCTTGATATTCAGATATGGGGAGATTGAATCCTCAATCCTCAAGTGCCTCAAAGAGGTTTTCACCTTTAGATGTGTCCTTTATTTTCTTCTTTTCAGGATCCGATAGAGCCACTTTATGGTCTTCTCTAGGGGATCACATTTTTTATTTTTATATTACCTTTTTCACTTTTGCGACTAGAGGATACAATCTCACCACCAAAGTACACATCTTGTTTGAGTTCCATGAAGAACCCCGCTTTATGATCTCCTATTGGTATTTCCATTTGAGGTCCCATGAACTCTGTGATTGCTTCATTGTTCTAGAATTGATCCAAAATAGGTTATGTTGTTGTTGATCCCAATCTATCAACAATGGGCAGTAGAGGGGTAGGCTATCATTATTGTCTATAGAGCTTGCAAAGGTTTTCAAAATGGTTAGTATGGCTTTGGTATTGTTCTCTCATTGGGTGTCTAGGTCATCATTTCTAGAGGTGACAAAGGAAGGAGAATTCCATTCGTACTCGTTAGAGTTTGTTCTGAAATAATATAGTCATTAGGAATAGTTTTGATAGGTTGGATAGGGACCATGCTTATGCTAAAGCTCTCAAATAAGTCCTCAATGGGTAAAGCATCATCTACACAATGGTAGGTATCCAATGTCTTAACACTAGTAGAAAGCACTCGTTTCTTAAAAGAGGTTCATCTATTATTTGGAGTAACCACATCTTTCAAATCATAACCTAGTCCCATATTCTTCTTTCTCTATTCCACTATGATAGGCTCCTATATACTTTGTTTGTGTAGCCCAAGGCCACCTATTCCATTAGATTCCATTTGTTTAGCTAATTTATAACCTTTACTATTAGCATCTATTAGAAAGGGTTTGTGGTTGTTGTAGATTGTTTTGGTCCTCTTTGTAGATCATTGATTGCAAGTCTTATTTGAATATATCTTCATCCTTCATATCTCCCCACATGGTGAAAATTGTGGGTTTGGCTATCATTTTTACTACTTGAACATTTTTGATTTCCTTTGGTCCTCCATAAACTTTGGGTGTTGGTGGAAGCTTTCCAATGCAAAATGCTTGATTGAAGTGATAATTTTCATTACCCTTTTTAAGTACTTCAACCTTGGTTTTAGTTTTTGGTTTCTCACTTGATGTTGGTTTAATTGACATTGATGGTAGTGTGTAAGGGTCAACAAATGAGAATGAATGAAATGATATGTCATTATTGGGTATATGTTGGATTTTATTATACTTCTCTTCCAATTTTGTACAAAAGTGGAAGGGTTCAAGATCGGCATATAATATCACCTCCTTTCCTTTGTGAGGAAACTTTAGACATTTGTGAAAGGTTGAAGGAACTACTTGTAATGTGTGAATCCAAGGGCGTCCTAGAAGGAGGTTATACAGTAACTCAAGGTCAAGTACCTAACATGTGGTTTATGTGATGGTTGGTCCTATATGCACTAGTAGCCTAACTGTCCCTTCTGAATCCCTTTCAAGGTCATCTTAGGCCCTTATAGTAATGTTTTTTCCTTTTTCTATCACATCGTCTGAATACCCCAATTGTTTCATGAATTTCAAAGTATAGATGTTTAGACTTCCATCGTTATCTATCAACACTTGTTTGACCATGTTTTTGTGGGCACCAACCTCTATGTAGAGAGCTTGGTTGTGGAATGACTTTTGTGGAAGGTATTTTTCAAAAAAGACTAAATGGTGATTGGCCATGATTTTTCCAACCATGGCTTGGAACTGATCCGAATTGAGGTCATTAGGGACCGATGCTTCTAATGATTTTTCTAGTATCTCCCTATGTGCAGGTGATAATTTTAGCAATTCTAGTATTGAGATCACGGCAGGAGTCTTCTTCAGATGTTCCATAATAGTGTAGTTATTTGATGACTTAGTTGTGGGTTTAGGTGGGGCTCCTTTTATTGTAACTCTCTCTCGACAGGTAGTTACATTACATTCGATGTCCCTACCTTATATAGTCACTAAATTTACCCTAGTATTATCTACTTGAGAGAGGGTACCTAGAACTATGTCACCATAAATGTAGTTAGCATTGTGATAGTCTTGGTCCTTTCCTTTGTCATTCTTTTTAGCATGGTTCAGAATTGGATTTGTGTATATCTAGAGGTCTTGGTTTTCAAGATGATGTTTGACATCCACTTCTCCTTTGTCGATCAAGTCTTGTATTATGTGCTTGAGTCTCATGCAGTTTTTTTTGTATTCCCTTTGATTTTGTGGAACTCGCATAAATCCTTCTCATTGTATCATGGTGTTTTGAAGCTCAGCTCCTCATAGTTTGGGCGATCATTGACCTTGATGAGGTTTTGTTGCAATAGTTTACGCATGACCATCTCAAGTGACTATCTTAATACCGTGAACTTCCTTCTTGGTCTATCATATTTCCTATGTTCCCCTCCCTGATATGTCTGTTTGTTGACTTCTTGATTGTTTTGGGGATAGGTAAGTTGATTTTTTTTTCCTTACTTAGACTATAGCTTATTTTTTCCACTTGAGGTTTGTTTTGAGGTACATTAGGATTTTTTACATTCCATACTTCTCTGGCATCCACTACCCCATCATTTGTAACATTTTTTTTCTTGGCCCAAATTTTAGGTTTCTCATTTGAATTAGAAGACCTATCTCTTTGGTTGTTTAGCTTGACTACCCCTCCTTCTACAAGGGCCCTTTCTATGTGTAGTCTCTTCTCAATGGCCTCTTCAAAGTTAGTGGGATACAACATGGTAAGTTGGTAGTTAATTTTTTCTTGGACATTAGAAACAAATATTTCTACCAGTTCCATGTCAAGAATAGGCCACTTGCACCTACTAGCCTTATGTATCCATATTTGTAGGTAAGAGGTAAAGGATTCCCCTTGACTTTGTTTAATCTTGTATAGATCTATGATGGTGTTGTCTTGTTTTATATTTAATGAGAAGTGGTTTACGAATTTGGTAGTCAATTCATCAAAACTTTTAAATATCTAGTGGTAGATGGGCGAACCATTCCAAGGTGTGACCAATAAGACTACGTGGAAAGAGTCTCATGAGGTAAGATTCATTGTTTTTCACTTCCATACATGATACTGAAAAGGCTCGTACGTGTTCTATTGGATCTGCCTTTCCTTTGTATTTCTCAAACTTTGGTATTTAAAAGTTTTTCAGAAAAAGGAAGCATAACAATGGAATGATCAAAAGGAAATAGACATATATCCTTAAGGGTATAAGTCTTCTTTGGTTTCCCTATCTGCATATCTGATATTCTCTAATTTATGGCTTGTAGTTGTATATCTACCTCTATTTTTGGTACATTTTTTTGTGGATCTTGTGTGTAGTAACCTTGTTGTCCTACCATGTTTTGGTCATAGGTAAAGGTTATTGTGGAGGTATGGGACCTTGGTAACCATGTTGGATGGAAGGAGAGTTAAATCCTTGCTATGTGAAAGGAGGGTTAGATCATTATTGTGTAAAAGGAGGGTTAGATCCTTGTTGTGTGTAACGAGGGTTAGCTCCTTGTTGGACGTAAGGAGGGTTAGCCTCTTATTGAATGTAAGGAAAGTTAGCTCCTTATTGTTGTTGTTGAGGAGGGGTATCTTAGTGGTGTGGTAGTAGTACACCCTATTGTTGGTAAAATTTGTATTGAAGGTTAACCTAGTGATGTGTTGGCGGGTTACCTTGTTGTTGGGATGAATTGGGAATGGTACCATGTGGTACACCATGTTGTTGGGGTAAACTATTTTGAAGTCTACTTTGATAGTGCATTGGCGAGATACCTTGTTGATGGGATGAATTAGGAAGGGTACCCTTTGGAACACCTTGTTGTTGTTAGGAATAAGGTGTCTCAACCTTGGATAATTCCTATTCTTATTATTTGTTTTGTAAAATGTATTTCTTGCAAATAATGTAGTTAAGTGTGAGTGTACATGTCTAGTTTGCATGTTGATGTGTCACTCCACTTAATGTGTCGGCATCTTGAATTGTGTGTAAGGAGATCATGGCTGAAACGGTTATGACGGATTCCTATGACACGTAAGAGCTATGTCTGGAAGATTCAATGACAGGTGAAGACATGTGGCAATTGATAAAGTTGAGTACTGTACACTCTTCCACGATAGTGGGGTTCGGGGCATCGCCCCGAAAAAAATTTTCGAGTTCCTATTTTCTCGGAGAATGGTAAAACCCTAATACAGTTATCTTCGGAAGTTGCCCTAAAAGGGAAGCGCATGATATAAGCGTTTTTTAGGGTTGCGAAGATTTGTGATGTGAGTGTATTGTTGGAACGTTTTTTCATGCTGCCGCATTTTGTCTTCAAGAGTTGGAAATCTCCTGAAAGAACTTGCATTGCAAGTGTGTTGTAACCGTTGTGTTGAAGATAATACATTGTGCAGGTTTTGGAGTGCTGGGGTTTTTTACCGAAAGGTTTTCCCCAGGGTAAATCATTGTGTCATTCTTCATTTTCTGTATGTATGGTATATTGCTGCAATATCTTTGTTAAGTAGATTAACGAATCTGAAATTGTAAGGGTTTAAAACGAATTTGCACCATACTTTCCTTAAGAGATTAGTGTAGGAAGCTGTTTCCGCACCTGAGTTTCCTTACAAGTGGTATCAGAGCCTGATCAACTTTTGATCCTAGTTGTTGGGTAGGGTTTTTTGAGCTAATCTCAAGTTGAGTGGGAGTTTTTTTGTGCAGAGCATTCTGAATCTTATTTGCAGATTGAGATGGCAAGTTCCTCATACAGTAGAATGGAGGTGGAGAAATTTAATGGCACTAATTTCGAGTTGTGGAAACTCAAGATGGAAGACATGCTTGAAGACCGCGATCTATGGGAGGCTACTTCACTTGATGTGAAACCTGTAGCGATACCTCAAGCGGATTGGGATATCAAGGATCGGAAGGCTAAGGGTCTCATCAGACTCTGTCTAGCAGATGCCGTTCTTCTGAATGTTCTTGATGAGACTACTGCAAATTCTTTGTGGAAACGGCTTGGGTCTGTGTATCAGGCCAAATCTCTGGTGAATAAGTTGTTCCTGAGAAAGAAGTTGTATTCTTTAAGAATGGAGGAAGGTGGATCCGTAACTGATCATCTCAATGCATTCAATTTATTGATTGCACAGTTGGCATCATCTGGTGCCAAGATTGAGGAGGAGGATCGATGTATGACCCTGCTTTGTTCCTTGCCGGATTCGTGGGACCATCTTGTGATGGCTCTCGGAAGTACTATAGTCACATTCCGTATGGATGATGTGGTGTCTTCGCTGCTGTCTGAGGAGATGCGAAGAAAGACTTCGGATTCGTCTAAGGAAGCCCTTGCTGTTCGCGGGAGATCCAACGACAAAGGAAAGCAGAATGACAATAAGTCAAAGAAGGGCAGATCCAAATCCCGTGGGAGTTCTAAGACTCCTGGAAAGTCCAAGGCGAAATGTTGGAACTGTGATAAATCTGGGCACTTCCGGAGGGACTGCAAAGAACCGAAGAAGAAGAAGAAAGGCTCAGATTCAGCTTCTGAAAAATCTCAAGAAGATGGAGATGCTTTTATTGCAGCTTTGGCAGCCCATGCATCTGATGATGTGTGGTTAGTAGACTCGGGTGCTTCTTTTCACATGACCTCTCATCGAAACTGGTTCTCAAAATATGAAGAGTTTGATGGTGGAAAGGTGTACTTGGGTGATGATTCTCACCTAAAGATAGTTGGACGCGGAAGGGTCACTATCAGATTTCCTGATGGACGAGTAAAGGGAATCAATGGAGTTATGCACATTCCGGGTTTGGCACGAAACCTATTATCTGTAAGTATGTTGAATGATGTAGGTGTGCAAGTTGTTTTTTCGAAAGATGGATGCAAGATGATAAGAGGATCTATGGTGCTCGCTAAAGGTACTAGGAGAGGTACTTTGTTTCAGCTTGATGCATGCATTGCTCAATGCAATAGTTCTTCTGTTTCAAAGAAGAGAGCGGCTATCACTTCATCCCCACCATCTGAACGAGCAGTAAAGAAGATTGTGGCAATGGGTTCCGATGGCAGTGCAGTAAGTGTGCCTAAGGGTGTAAACACTTTGGAAGGCAAGCTTCCTGCAGAAAAGACAATGTTGTGGCATATGAGATTTGGCCACATTGGTGAGAAGGGTCTTAGGACCTTGAAAACTAAAAATCTCGTTGAGGGGCTAAATGATTGTAATCTCGAATTCGATTTCTGTGAACACTGTGTTTATGGTAAGCAAAATCGTGTTCAGTTCTACTCTAGTTCTCACAAGTCTTCTGGACTTTTGGATCTTATTCATTCTGATGTTTTTGGTCCTGTAAAAGTTCCTTCTATCTCCAGTTCTGTATATTTTGTATCTTTTATAGATGATTACAGTAGAAGGACTTGGATATATTTCCTAAAAAGTAAGACACAGGTTTTCAGTCGGTTCAAGGAATTTAAGGCTCTCGTGGAGAATCAGACTGGTAAAAGAATCAAGTGTGTGAGAACTGATAATGGTGGTGAGTTTTGTTCCACAGAGTTTGAACAGTTCTGTAAAGAACGAGGAATCGAGAGACATAAGACAACTCCTTACACCCCGCAGCAAAATGGAGTTGCAGAGAGAATGAACAGGACACTGATGGAGAAGGCTAGGAGTATGCTTAGTGGAGCTGGCCTAGAACAAAAATTTTGGGCCGAAGCTGTTGCCACTGCTTGCTATCTGGTTAACAGATCTCCTACATCAGCTCTTGTTGGTAAGACACCCATGGAGGTGTGGTCTGGTAAGAAGCCTTCAATTAGACATCTTCGTGTTTTTGGTTGTGAAGCTTATGCACATGTTCCAAAGGAGAAAAGATCTAAGTTGGAAAACAAAGCTGTCAAATGTATTTTCATCGGATACAGTGTTGGTGTGAAAGGATACAAGCTTTGGAATCCTATGACTAGTAAGGTGCTGTATAGTAGAAATGTTATTTTCAGAGAGCTAACATCTTCTCCTATTGTGCTACAACCAGATGAAAAAGAAAAGGAAAAAGATGTTGTTCAGTTTCCTCCTACCCCTGAGAAGACTGAACAGAGAGACCATGTTGGGTCTAATGATGAGGAGAGCTCTAGCAGCTCTGATAGTTCGGAAGAAGAGGAAGAACAACCTCAACCTCAGCCCTTGAGGAGATCCATGAGAGAAAGAAAGCAACCAGAAAGGTTTGGTTATTCTATGTTAGATTCCAGTTGTGCTTTTGCTTTGATTACTAACACTGATGAGCCTAGATCTGTGAAAGAGGCTTTGGGCATGGAAGATGCAGGTTCCTGGATTGAGGCTATGGATGATGAGATGGCTTCATTGGAGAAAAACAAAACTTGGGACCTTGTACCTTTGCCTAAAGGGAGAAAATCTGTTGGCTGTAAATGGGTGTTCAAGAAGAAATTCTGTGCAGATGGCAGTGTTGAAAGGTACAAAGCTAGATTGGTTGCAAAGGGGTATTCACAGGTAGAGGGAATAGATTATGGTGAAATATTCTCTCCTGTTGCAAAGTTGACATCCATTAGATTTCTGTTATCTCTTGCTGCATCATATGATTTAGAGATAGAACAGATGGATGTGAAGACAGCTTTCCTTCATGGTGATTTGGAGGAAGAGATTTATATGTCACAGCCTGAGCACTACATTGTTAAAGGTAATGAATCCTTAGTTTGCAGATTAAAGAAATCTCTATATGGTTTGAAGCAATCTCCTAGGATGTGGTACCTTAAGTTTGATGCCTTTGTGTTGTCAATTGGATTTGTAAGATCGAAATCAGATCATTGTGTTTATTTCAGAGTTGAAAATGATCGCCTTCTTATTGTTGCATTATATGTTGATGATATGTTGCTGTTTGGGAAGGGTAAGGGTATGATTTCTGATTTTAAATCTCAGTTGTCAGCACAGTTTGAGATGAAAGATCTTGGGGCAGCAAGGTACATCTTGGGTATGGAAATCAGTAGAGACAGGTCTAACAGAAAACTCTGGTTGAGTCAGAGTAAGTATGTGAAGTCTGTGTTGGACAGGTTCAGCATGGCAGATTGTAGACCACTATGTGTTCCTGTTTCAATGGGAACAAAGTTATCTGTAGATGATTGTCCAAAATCTCCTAGTGAGGTGGAGGACATGAGTAGAGTACCTTATGCTAGTGCAGTTGGCAGTCTTATGTATGCTATGGTCTGTACTAGACCAGACATTGCCCAAGCAGTGGGAGTCCTAAGCCGGTTTATGGCTAACCCTGGACGGGTACATTGGGATGCAGTTAAGCGAGTATTCAGATATTTGAGGGGTACATCAGATTACTCCATATGTTACCATGGTAACTCTTCTGGATCTCCACATTCAGTTTGTATTCGTGGATTTGTGGATTCAGATTGGGCAGGTGATATTAACAGCAGGAGATCCACCAGTGCTTATGTTTTCACTATGTTTGGTGGTGCCATCAGTTGGATGAGTAAGCGACAACCTGTGGTTGCTTTGTCCACTACAGAAGCTGAGTACATGGCTGCTACTCATGCTTGTAAGGAAGCCATTTGGCTTAGGAGATTGTGTTCTGATGTTGGTGTTGATGCAGAACAGATTACTATTTGGTGTGACAGTCAGAGTGCTATTTGCCTTGCGAAGAATCCAACTTTCCATGCCAGAACGAAGCACATTGATGTGCAGTTTCACTTTGTGAGAGATATGGTGGAAGATGGAAAGATAAATTTGGAGAAGGTAGATACTGTGAAGAATGTTGCAGATGCATTAACGAAACCAGTGGGCACTGTGAAGTTCAGATGGTGTTTGGAGTCTATGGGCCTTTTGGCCTATAGCGGTTAATTCCTGTTATGTTCCTATTGCTCTTACAAGGTGTTCGACAAGTGGGAGAATGTTAGGAATAAGGTGTCTCAACCTTGGATAATTCCTATTCTTATTATTTGTTTTGTAAAATGTATTTCTTGCAAATAATGTAATTAAGTGTGAGTGTACATGTCTAGTTTGCATGTTGATGTGTCACTCCACTTAATGTGTCGGCATCTTGAATTGTGTGTAAGGAGATCATGGCTGAAACGGTTATGACGGATTCCTATGACACGTAAGAGCTATGTCCGGGAAGATTCAATGACAGACACATGTGGCAATTGATAAAGTTGAGTACTGTACACTCTTCCACGAGGGTTCGGGAAAAAAATTTCGAGTTCCTATTTTCTCGGAGAATGGTAAAACCCTAATACAGTTATCTTCGGAAGTTGCCCTAAAAGGGAAGCGCATGATATAAGCGTTTTTTAGGGTTGCGAAGATTTGTGATGTGAGTGTATTGTTGGAACGTTTTTTCATGCTGCCGCATTTTGTCTTCAAGAGTTGGAAATCTCCTGAAAGAACTTGCATTGCAAGTGTGTTGTAACCGTTGTGTTGAAGATAATACATTGTGCAGGTTTTGGAGTGCTGGGGTTTTTTACCGAAAGGTTTTCCCCAGGGTAAATCATTGTGTCATTCTTCATTTTCTGTATGTATGGTATATTGCTGCAATATCTTTGTTAAGTAGATTAACGAATCTGAAATTGTAAGGGTTTAAAACGAATTTGCACCATACTTTCCTTAAGAGATTAGTGTAGGAAGCTGTTTCCGCACCTGAGTTTCCTTACAGTTGTTGGTAATATTGATTGGGAAGGGGACCATGTGACCCACCTTATTGATTGGAAAGGGTAGCCTATGGCACACCTTGTTGTTGGTATTGTTGATTAAGAGGGGGACCATGTGACCCACCTTGTTCATTGGAAAGGGTACCTTGTGGCACACCTTGTTGATGGTACTGTTGATTGGGAAGGGGAACCTATGGCCCACCTTGCTGATTGGAAAGGGTACCCTATGGAACACCTTATTGATGGTATTGTTGATTGGGAAGGGGATCTTGTGGCCCACCTTGTTGATTGGAAAGGGTACCTTGTGGCGCACCTTGTTGATGGTACTATTGATTAGGAAGGGGACCATGTGGCCCACCTTGTTGATTGGAAAGGGCACCTTATGTCACTCCTTGTTGATGGTATTTTTGATTGGGAAGGGGACCATATGACCCACCTTGTTGATGGTATTGTTGTGGAAATTGCCCTTGCTGATTTGGTATATTTTGGGAAGGGTCAATATATGAAGTGTTTTGGGTCATGTATTTTCCTATTCGTGGGTTGTTACCTTGTGGCATGTATTGTGATGGACCTCCTTGATACTATTGGGCCATAGCCGCTTGTTCGATTTGGGATGCTTTTTTATACAAAGGGTTTTCCACTGGTTGATCATTGCCTTTCGAGAAGACCAATGGCATGTGTGGATCCCTGATGCCTTGGGTATTTCTTTCACAACTGAGTTATCTCCTAAGGGAATGAGGTGAGGATCTTTGAGACCTTCTATGTTGAATTTTATAGGCAAATTAGAATCACTCTATGCTAACTTGAAAAATTAATTGTTTAGATCCTTTCTTAGGAGTTTTTCCATTAGTTTGAGCACCTTAGGATTGTTAGAATGTTGAAATAATTCTTTATCATCTGTTTCTTCTTCACTATCCACCTCTTCTATGACCATATCCTTGGGATTTATATTTTCTCTATCCATGGATTCTTGTTGTCTATGTATTACCTCTTCCTCACTAGGTGATTGGATTGATGTTGTGTTGAATATGGGTCTCTTTTGAGGTGTTTCAAGGTCACTTGGCCTATAGTCTAGTGGGCCACTTTTTTCATTTGTAGTGTTTGTTTGAGGCATACTAGTGTTTCTCTTTTTTTCTTCCATGTTCTTTCTATGTTATGATCTCGTAATTGTCATAAACAAGTGCCAAGCTTTTGTGAACATTTATGATTTCTAACTATGGAATGAAAGAATGCTTTGTTTTTGGTATTTTCTATTTTGAAGGATGGTGTCTATTGCTACGTGGGAGGTGGTAATATGAGCGCTAAAGTGATAGAACCCTAAGAAATCAATGACTTAATTGAGATGCTCCTATTGTACATGCAAGTTTGGTTCATTCATTAAAGGGAAAGCATAAAAATTCCTTATCAATATGTCTCGATTGCAGTAAATCTTCAAGATGTGCCTCTTGATAGACCTTGAACTATGATGCCTATTTTTAAAAGGAGGAATGTGGATCTTCACTTAAGGACTTTGGTCTTGCTAGAGATCATGAATACAATCCCATGTGTGGGGTTCAATTGTGCGTTTATTTTTTTTGGATTTTCTGTTTAAATGAAATTGCATTTGTTTTTGGATTTTTTGTGTTGTTGAAAAGGGGATACCTATTGCCACGCAGGAGGTAGTAATATGATCCTTCTAGCCATAAGATTATTTGTTTGCTCTTGTTTTTCTAGGATTTTTGTTTTCTTTCTCCTCTCGTTTGGTGTTTCCTTTCTCTCAAATATGAAGCTCCTCAAACTACTAATTATGTTTGTTTGTTCTCCTTCAATAAACTCAAAGTTTGGTTGTATAATAGCTGGTGTGAGGTTTAGTTGCAGGAAATTTACTTCAACTAGCCTTGAGGTTCAAGCAAATGTTGATATCTTAAACTTTTGGGTGAAGGAATTATCCAAGTTTTTTTTGTTTTGATTTTGATTTCCAAAAGTAGGATGGAATGTTGAAAATTGATGAAGGACTATATGATGTATCTTGGGATGCCAATCATTTCATTTCAACAAGGATCTTGTAACCAATTTCGGATCATTTTTTTATTTTTAGCAAAACACAGAGCAAAAGTGATAGGTTTGAAGCAAAAGAAGCTAGAAAAGTCAACTATGGCCCGATTATAGTCAAGTGCGCTCGGTCTAGAAAAGCAAATGTGGTCGATTTTTTCAAAAGTAGCCTCTATGTGTGGTTTTCCAAAATTGGTGATTTGCATAGGCAAAAGCAACCCTTTTAGGTGAATGCAGTTGGTTTTTAGTCAATTGTGGTTTGGAATTTTTTGTCAATTAGAGCAAAAAAAGGTCAAGTGTGGCCATTTTTTAATCAAGTGCACTCAAGTTGTCAAGTGCGGTAGGTTTTAACCAATAACTGTCATGTGAAAGAGAGAAAAAGTGAGCTATTTAGGTTGAATGCAACCAGTTTTATGTCAAGTGCAACAAAACTAACAGCAACAACAGCCTCTATGTAGATTTGTTTTCCAGTTTTAATATTTGGCAATAAATTGGATGTTTTTGTAGTTTTGGATGATTTTGTTTGATCCATTTTGAGATTTGGCAAGTGATATCATGCAACACAACAATCAAAACTTATGTGACCTAAATGTCTACACTTTAAGTATGTTTCCCTCCACAAAAGCTCAAAGTTCATGGAGGTAGAAATGCTAAAGTTATAGTTTCCAATGTTTACTTTTTCCTTAATGTGACTTAAAATGTGAGCCTAAATATTTGAAAATCTTCAAAGATATTGTTTTAAGATATCCTTTAGGAGTGCAAATATATGGCTCTTTTCAAAGGATTTGTACTAATTCAATAGGTTTTATAGTTTTAGAACCATGTTAAATGCTTGTTTTGATGTGTTCATTGTTAATTCAAGCACAAAGTTTGATGTTTCAGAGTAACTAAATAGATTTCGCAATTTTTTTGTGAAGACAAAGTACACCCTAGGGATAAAAACTTCCTCCTAGATGGGCTTAACTCATGCCTCGAAGGGGTGATTTTACATGCAAAGAATGGAGAGGTTTTTAAGCTCAACCATAAGTCGAACTTGGTAAGTAATTTCTCAGAATTAAAGTTTTGATGCACCACTTCAGAGAATGCTTTGGTTTAAAAGGGGTAGCTTCTACAAACATTGGTTTTTAGTAACATTTCAGGATAACTGGTGTCTATACATGCGGTGATCCACTCAATTAAGAGGCCTCCCAACCCTTGTGGATTTTTACGTATAACACAGATACTAGGGGAGACTTTCGTCAGTATAGAACATCTGCACTAGGTGGGTGAGAAATTTCCTCACATCCACAAATATTTATATTGTGGACCAAAACATAGCACCACTTGGATCATTCCCTCTCACATGTTGGGAGACGGGCCCTCCAAAAGCATGCTTTGAAATGTAAACACATGTGTGAAACTCAAGATGATTTTCATCACCCAAGATCACCGAAAGATGCAAGGGGAGAGGATAGACACCTAGTTTTCCAAACATGAAATACACAGTATACACTTCATTGCAATACCCTTTTTAAGTTCAAAAAAATGAAAAATAAAGTAAAATGAAAATAAAAAGTGTGTACAAGATAGCAAATTTTTGTTCTTTTTACGTGCACCAAAATGAAATATTCTAGATTTCAAACAAAAAGATAGCAATGTACAAGACAAGAATTTGATTTGTTCATTTTTAAGCACCAACCAAAGTGTTTTTTCTAAAAACTTGTCTTAATGGTCAAAAAAATAAATCGTGCATTCGTCAGCAAAAATGAAAGCGTTGGTCAACAAAAATCAAACATTATGTAGAGCACCAAAAAGGAATTA
>CM021100.1:318530777-318597108 GCA_007115665.2 Sequoiadendron giganteum | reverse complement strand
AACATGTACCCAATCCAAAGCCTCTGAAACTCGACGGTGCACTAGATTTCTATAAACTGCCCCAACTAGGGGCTGATTGAGAAATCTTAGTAGGTTGCTCAAAATGGTCTTGCCGAGCTTGATACCAACTTTGATCTCTTCTGTGTTAGGAATAAGGTGTCTCAACCTTGGATAATTCCTATTCTTATTATTTGTTTTGTAAAATGTATTTCTTGCAAATAATGTAATTAAGTGTGAGTGTACATGTCTAGTTTGCATGTTGATGTGTCACTCCACTTAATGTGTCGGCATCTTGAATTGTGTGTAAGGAGATCATGGCTGAAACGGTTATGACGGATTCCTATGACACGTAAGAGCTATGTCTGGAAGATTCAATGACAGGTGAAGACATGTGGCAATTGATAAAGTTGAGTACTGTACACTCTTCCACGATAGTGGGGTTCGGGGCATCGCCCCGAAAAAAATTTTCGAGTTCCTATTTTCTCGGAGAATGGTAAAACCCTAATACAGTTATCTTCGGAAGTTGCCCTAAAAGGGAAGCGCATGATATAAGCGTTTTTTAGGGTTGCGAAGATTTGTGATGTGAGTGTATTGTTGGAACGTTTTTTCATGCTGCCGCATTTTGTCTTCAAGAGTTGGAAATCTCCTGAAAGAACTTGCATTGCAAGTGTGTTGTAACCGTTGTGTTGAAGATAATACATTGTGCAGGTTTTGGAGTGCTGGGGTTTTTTACCGAAAGGTTTTCCCCAGGGTAAATCATTGTGTCATTCTTCATTTTCTGTATGTATGGTATATTGCTGCAATATCTTTGTTAAGTAGATTAACGAATCTGAAATTGTAAGGGTTTAAAACGAATTTGCACCATACTTTCCTTAAGAGATTAGTGTAGGAAGCTGTTTCCGCACCTGAGTTTCCTTACAAGTGGTATCAGAGCCTGATCAACTTTTGATCCTAGTTGTTGGGTAGGGTTTTTTGAGCTAATCTCAAGTTGAGTGGGAGTTTTTTTGTGCAGAGCATTCTGAATCTTATTTGCAGATTGAGATGGCAAGTTCCTCATACAGTAGAATGGAGGTGGAGAAATTTAATGGCACTAATTTCGAGTTGTGGAAACTCAAGATGGAAGACATGCTTGAAGACCGCGATCTATGGGAGGCTACTTCACTTGATGTGAAACCTGTAGCGATACCTCAAGCGGATTGGGATATCAAGGATCGGAAGGCTAAGGGTCTCATCAGACTCTGTCTAGCAGATGCCGTTCTTCTGAATGTTCTTGATGAGACTACTGCAAATTCTTTGTGGAAACGGCTTGGGTCTGTGTATCAGGCCAAATCTCTGGTGAATAAGTTGTTCCTGAGAAAGAAGTTGTATTCTTTAAGAATGGAGGAAGGTGGATCCGTAACTGATCATCTCAATGCATTCAATTTATTGATTGCACAGTTGGCATCATCTGGTGCCAAGATTGAGGAGGAGGATCGATGTATGACCCTGCTTTGTTCCTTGCCGGATTCGTGGGACCATCTTGTGATGGCTCTCGGAAGTACTATAGTCACATTCCGTATGGATGATGTGGTGTCTTCGTTGCTGTCTGAGGAGATGCGAAGAAAGACTTCCGATTCGTCTAAGGAAGCCCTTGCTGTTCGTGGGAGATCCAACGACAAAGGAAAGCAGAATGACAATAAGTCAAAGAAGGGTAGATCCAAATCCCGTGGGAGTTCTAAGACTCCTGGAAAGTCCAAGGCGAAATGTTGGAACTGTGATAAATCTGGGCACTTCCGGAGGGACTGCAAAGAACCGAAGAAGAAGAAGAAAGGCTCAGATTCAGCTTCTGAAAAATCTCAAGAAGATGGAGATGCTTTTATTGCAGCTTTGGCAGCCCATGCATCTGATGATGTGTGGTTAGTAGACTCGGGTGCTTCTTTTCACATGACCTCTCATCGAAACTGGTTCTCAAAATATGAAGAGTTTGATGGTGGAAAGGTGTACTTGGGTGATGATTCTCACCTAAAGATAGTTGGACGCGGAAGGGTCACTATCAGATTTCCTGATGGACGAGTAAAGGGAATCAATGGAGTTATGCACATTCCGGGTTTGGCACGAAACCTATTATCTGTAAGTATGTTGAATGATGTAGGTGTGCAAGTTGTTTTTTCGAAAGATGGATGCAAGATGATAAGAGGATCTATGGTGCTCGCTAAAGGTACTAGGAGAGGTACTTTGTTTCAGCTTGATGCATGCATTGCTCAATGCAATAGTTCTTCTGTTTCAAAGAAGAGAGCGGCTATCACTTCATCCCCACCATCTGAACGAGCAGTGAAGAAGATTGTGGCAATGGGTTCCGATGGCAGTGCAGTAAGTGTGCCTAAGGGTGTAAACACTTTGGAAGGCAAGCTTCCCGCAGAAAAGACAATGTTGTGGCATATGAGATTTGGCCACATTGGTGAGAAGGGTCTTAGGACCTTGAAAACTAAAAATCTCGTTGAGGGGCTAAATGATTGTAATCTCAAATTCGATTTCTGTGAACACTATGTTTATGGTAAGCAAAATCGTGTTCAGTTCTACTCTAGTTCTCACAAGTCTTCTGGACTTTTGGATCTTATTCATTCTGATGTTTTTGGTCCTGTAAAAGTTCCTTCTATCTCCAGTTCTGTATATTTTGTATCTTTTATAGATGATTACAGTAGAAGGACTTGGATATATTTCCTAAAAATTAAGACACAGGTTTTCAGTCGGTTCAAGGAATTTAAGGCTCTCGTGGAGAATCAGACTGGTAAAAGAATCAAGTGTGTGAGAACTGATAATGGTGGTGAGTTTTGTTCCACAGAGTTTGAACAGTTCTGTAAAGAACGAGGAATCGAGAGACATAAGACAACTCCTTACACCCCGCAGCAAAATGGAGTTGCAGAGAGAATGAACAGGACACTGATGGAGAAGGCTAGGAGTATGCTTAGTGGAGCTGGCCTAGAACAAAATTTTGGGCCGAAGCTGTTGCCACTGCTTGCTATCTGGTTAACAGATCTCCTACATCAGCTCTTGTTGGTAAGACACCCATGGAGGTGTGGTCTGGTAAGAAGCCTTCAATTAGACATCTGCGTGTTTTTGGTTGTGAAGCTTATGCACATGTTCCAAAGGAGAAAAGATCTAAGTTGGAAAACAAAGCTGTCAAATGTATTTTCATCGGATACAGTGTTGGTGTGAAAGGATACAAGCTTTGGAATCCTATGACTAGTAAGGTGCTGTATAGTAGAAATGTTATTTTCAGAGAGCTAACATCTTCTCCTATTGTGCTACAACCAGATGAAAAAGAAAAGGAAAAAGATGTTGTTCAGTTTCCTCCTACCCCTGAGAAGACTGAACAGAGAGACCATGTTGGGTCTAATGATGAGGAGAGCTCTAGCAGCTCTGATAGTTCGGAAGAAGAGGAAGAACAACCTCAACCTCAGCCCTTGAGGAGATCCATGAGAGAAAGAAAGCAACCAGAAAGGTTTGGTTATTCTATGTTAGATTCCAGTTGTGCTTTTGCTTTGATTACTAACACTGATGAGCCTAGATCTGTGAAAGAGGCTTTGGGCATGGAAGATGCAGGTTCCTGGATTGAGGCTATGGATGATGAGATGGCTTCATTGGAGAAAAACAAAACTTGGGACCTTGTACCTTTGCCTAAAGGGAGAAAATCTGTTGGCTGTAAATGGGTGTTCAAGAAGAAATTCTGTGCAGATGGCAGTGTTGAAAGGTACAAAGCTAGATTGGTTGCAAAGGGGTATTCACAGGTAGAGGGAATAGATTATGGTGAAATATTCTCTCCTGTTGCAAAGTTGACATCCATTAGATTTCTGTTATCTCTTGCTGCATCATATGATTTAGAGATAGAACGGATGGATGTGAAGACAGCTTTCCTTCATGGTGATTTGGAGGAAGAGATTTATATGTCACAGCCTGAGCACTACATTGTTAAAGGTAATGAATCCTTAGTTTGCAGATTAAAGAAATCTCTATATGGTTTGAAGCAATCTCCTAGGATGTGGTACCTTAAGTTTGATGCCTTTGTGTTGTCAATTGGATTTGTAAGATCGAAATCAGATCATTGTGTTTATTTTAGAGTTGAAAATGATCGCCTTCTTATTGTTGCATTATATGTTGATGATATGTTGCTGTTTGGGAAGGGTAAGGGTATGATTTCTGATTTTAAATCTCAGTTGTCAGCACAGTTTGAGATGAAAGATCTTGGGGCAGCAAGGTACATCTTGAGTATGGAAATCAGTAGAGACAGGTCTAACAGAAAACTCTGGTTGAGTCAGAGTAAGTATGTGAAGTCTGTGTTGGACAGGTTCAGCATGGCAGATTGTAGACCACTATGTGTTCCTGTTTCAATGGGAGCAAAGTTATCTGTAGATGATTGTCCAAAATCTCCTAGTGAGGTGGAGGACATGAGTAGAGTACCTTATGCTAGTGCAGTTGGCAGTCTTATGTATGCTATGGTCTGTACTAGACCAGACATTTCCCAAGCAGTGGGAGTCCTAAGCCGGTTTATGGCTAACCCTGGACGGGTACATTGGGAGGCAGTTAAGCGAGTATTCAGATATTTGAGGGGTACATCAGATTACTCCATATGTTACCATGGTAACTCTTCTGGATCTCCACATTCAGTTTGTATTCGTGGATTTGTGGATTCAGATTGGGCAGGTGATATTAACAGCAGGAGATCCACCGGTGCTTATGTTTTCACTATGTTTGGTGGTGCCATCAGTTGGATGAGTAAGCGACAACCTGTGGTTGCTTTGTCCACTACAGAAGCTGAGTACATGGCTGCTACTCATGCTTGTAAGGAAGCCATTTGGCTTAGGAGATTGTGTTCTGATGTTGGTGTTGATGCAGAACAGATTACTATTTGGTGTGACAGTCAGAGTGCTATTTGCCTTGCGAAGAATCCAACTTTCCATGCCAGAGCGAAGCACATTGATGTGCAGTTTCACTTTGTGAGAGATATGGTGGAAGATGGAAAGATAAATTTGGAGAAGGTAGATACTGTGAAGAATGTTGCAGATGCATTAACGAAACCAGTGGGCACTGTGAAGTTCAGATGGTGTTTGGAGTCTATGGGCCTTTTGGCCTATAGCGGTTAATTCCTGGTATGTTCCTATTGCTCTTACAAGGTGTTCGACAAGTGGGAGAATGTTAGGAATAAGGTGTCTCAACCTTGGATAATTCCTATTCTTATTATTTGTTTTGTAAGATGTATTTCTTGCAAATAATGTAATTAAGTGTGAGTGTACATGTCTAGTTTGCATGTTGATGTGTCACTCCACTTAATGTGTCGGCATCTTGAATTGTGTGTAAGGAGATCATGGCTGAAGCGGTTATGACGGATTCCTATGACACGTAAGAGCTATGCAGGTCAATAGTGAAGACGTAGCAGTGATAAGGATTGATGCATACACACTCTTCCGCGATAATTGGGATTCAGAATAAAACCTTCGAGTTCCTATTTTCTCGGAGAATGGTAAAACCCTAATACAGTTATCTTCGGAAGTTGCCCTAAAAGGGAAGCGCATGATATAAGCGTTTTTTTAGGGTTGCGAAGATTTGTGATGTGAGTGTATTGTTGGAACGTTTTTTCATGCTGCCGCATTTTGTCTTCAAGAGTTGGAAATCTCCTGAAAGAACTTGCATTGCAAGTGTGTTGTAACCGTTGTGTTGAAGATAATACATTGTGCGGGTTTTGGAGTGCTGGGGTTTTTTACCGAAAGGTTTTCCCCAGGTAAATCATTGTGTCATTCTTCATTTTCTGTATGTATGGTATATTGCTGCAATATCTTTGTTAAGTAGATTAACGAATCTGAAATTGTAAGGGTTTAAAACGAATTTGCACCATACTTTCCTTAAGAGATTAGTGTAGGAAGCTGTTTCCGCACCTGAGTTTCCTTACAGTTGTTGGTAATATTGATTGGGAAGGGGACCATGTGACCCACCTTATTGATTGGAAAGGGTAGCCTATGGCACACCTTGTTGTTGGTATTGTTGATTAAGAGGGGGACCATGTGACCCACCTTGTTCATTGGAAAGGGTACCTTGTGGCACACCTTGTTGATGGTACTGTTGATTGGGAAGGGGAACCTATGGCCCACCTTGCTGATTGGAAAGGGTACCCTATGGAACACCTTATTGATGGTATTGTTGATTGGGAAGGGGATCTTGTGGCCCACCTTGTTGATTGGAAAGGGTACCTTGTGGCGCACCTTGTTGATGGTACTATTGATTAGGAAGGGGACCATGTGGCCCACCTTGTTGATTGGAAAGGGCACCTTATGTCACTCCTTGTTGATGGTATTTTTGATTGGGAAGGGGACCATATGACCCACCTTGTTGATGGTATTGTTGTGGAAATTGCCCTTGCTGATTTGGTATATTTTGGGAAGGGTCAATATATGAAGTGTTTTGGGTCATGTATTTTCCTATTCGTGGGTTGTTACCTTGTGGCATGTATTGTGATGGACCTCCTTGATACTATTGGGCCATAGCCGCTTGTTCGATTTGGGATGCTTTTTTATACAAAGGGTTTTCCACTGGTTGATCATTGCCTTTCGAGAAGACCAATGGCATGTGTGGATCCCTGATGCCTTGGGTATTTCTTTCACAACTGAGTTATCTCCTAAGGGAATGAGGTGAGGATCTTTGAGACCTTCTATGTTGAATTTTATAGGCAAATTAGAATCACTCTATGCTAACTTGAAAAATTAATTGTTTAGATCCTTTCTTAGGAGTTTTTCCATTAGTTTGAGCACCTTAGGATTGTTAGAATGTTGAAATAATTCTTTATCATCTGTTTCTTCTTCACTATCCACCTCTTCTATGACCATATCCTTGGGATTTATATTTTCTCTATCCATGGATTCTTGTTGTCTATGTATTACCTCTTCCTCACTAGGTGATTGGATTGATGTTGTGTTGAATATGGGTCTCTTTTGAGGTGTTTCAAGGTCACTTGGCCTATAGTCTAGTGGGCCACTTTTTTCATTTGTAGTGTTTGTTTGAGGCATACTAGTGTTTCTCTTTTTTTCTTCCATGTTCTTTCTATGTTATGATCTCGTAATTGTCATAAACAAGTGCCAAGCTTTTGTGAACATTTATGATTTCTAACTATGGAATGAAAGAATGCTTTGTTTTTGGTATTTTCTATTTTGAAGGATGGTGTCTATTGCTACGTGGGAGGTGGTAATATGAGCGCTAAAGTGATAGAACCCTAAGAAATCAATGACTTAATTGAGATGCTCCTATTGTACATGCAAGTTTGGTTCATTCATTAAAGGGAAAGCATAAAAATTCCTTATCAATATGTCTCGATTGCAGTAAATCTTCAAGATGTGCCTCTTGATAGACCTTGAACTATGATGCCTATTTTTAAAAGGAGGAATGTGGATCTTCACTTAAGGACTTTGGTCTTGCTAGAGATCATGAATACAATCCCATGTGTGGGGTTCAATTGTGCGTTTATTTTTTTTGGATTTTCTGTTTAAATGAAATTGCATTTGTTTTTGGATTTTTTGTGTTGTTGAAAAGGGGATACCTATTGCCACGCAGGAGGTAGTAATATGATCCTTCTAGCCATAAGATTATTTGTTTGCTCTTGTTTTTCTAGGATTTTTGTTTTCTTTCTCCTCTCGTTTGGTGTTTCCTTTCTCTCAAATATGAAGCTCCTCAAACTACTAATTATGTTTGTTTGTTCTCCTTCAATAAACTCAAAGTTTGGTTGTATAATAGCTGGTGTGAGGTTTAGTTGCAGGAAATTTACTTCAACTAGCCTTGAGGTTCAAGCAAATGTTGATATCTTAAACTTTTGGGTGAAGGAATTATCCAAGTTTTTTTTGTTTTGATTTTGATTTCCAAAAGTAGGATGGAATGTTGAAAATTGATGAAGGACTATATGATGTATCTTGGGATGCCAATCATTTCATTTCAACAAGGATCTTGTAACCAATTTCGGATCATTTTTTTATTTTTAGCAAAACACAGAGCAAAAGTGATAGGTTTGAAGCAAAAGAAGCTAGAAAAGTCAACTATGGCCCGATTATAGTCAAGTGCGCTCGGTCTAGAAAAGCAAATGTGGTCGATTTTTTCAAAAGTAGCCTCTATGTGTGGTTTTCCAAAATTGGTGATTTGCATAGGCAAAAGCAACCCTTTTAGGTGAATGCAGTTGGTTTTTAGTCAATTGTGGTTTGGAATTTTTTGTCAATTAGAGCAAAAAAAGGTCAAGTGTGGCCATTTTTTAATCAAGTGCACTCAAGTTGTCAAGTGCGGTAGGTTTTAACCAATAACTGTCATGTGAAAGAGAGAAAAAGTGAGCTATTTAGGTTGAATGCAACCAGTTTTATGTCAAGTGCAACAAAACTAACAGCAACAACAGCCTCTATGTAGATTTGTTTTCCAGTTTTAATATTTGGCAATAAATTGGATGTTTTTGTAGTTTTGGATGATTTTGTTTGATCCATTTTGAGATTTGGCAAGTGATATCATGCAACACAACAATCAAAACTTATGTGACCTAAATGTCTACACTTTAAGTATGTTTCCCTCCACAAAAGCTCAAAGTTCATGGAGGTAGAAATGCTAAAGTTATAGTTTCCAATGTTTACTTTTTCCTTAATGTGACTTAAAATGTGAGCCTAAATATTTGAAAATCTTCAAAGATATTGTTTTAAGATATCCTTTAGGAGTGCAAATATATGGCTCTTTTCAAAGGATTTGTACTAATTCAATAGGTTTTATAGTTTTAGAACCATGTTAAATGCTTGTTTTGATGTGTTCATTGTTAATTCAAGCACAAAGTTTGATGTTTCAGAGTAACTAAATAGATTTCGCAATTTTTTTGTGAAGACAAAGTACACCCTAGGGATAAAAACTTCCTCCTAGATGGGCTTAACTCATGCCTCGAAGGGGTGATTTTACATGCAAAGAATGGAGAGGTTTTTAAGCTCAACCATAAGTCGAACTTGGTAAGTAATTTCTCAGAATTAAAGTTTTGATGCACCACTTCAGAGAATGCTTTGGTTTAAAAGGGGTAGCTTCTACAAACATTGGTTTTTAGTAACATTTCAGGATAACTGGTGTCTATACATGCGGTGATCCACTCAATTAAGAGGCCTCCCAACCCTTGTGGATTTTTACGTATAACACAGATACTAGGGGAGACTTTCGTCAGTATAGAACATCTGCACTAGGTGGGTGAGAAATTTCCTCACATCCACAAATATTTATATTGTGGACCAAAACATAGCACCACTTGGATCATTCCCTCTCACATGTTGGGAGACGGGCCCTCCAAAAGCATGCTTTGAAATGTAAACACATGTGTGAAACTCAAGATGATTTTCATCACCCAAGATCACCGAAAGATGCAAGGGGAGAGGATAGACACCTAGTTTTCCAAACATGAAATACACAGTATACACTTCATTGCAATACCCTTTTTAAGTTCAAAAAAATGAAAAATAAAGTAAAATGAAAATAAAAAGTGTGTACAAGATAGCAAATTTTTGTTCTTTTTACGTGCACCAAAATGAAATATTCTAGATTTCAAACAAAAAGATAGCAATGTACAAGACAAGAATTTGATTTGTTCATTTTTAAGCACCAACCAAAGTGTTTTTTCTAAAAACTTGTCTTAATGGTCAAAAAAATAAATCGTGCATTCGTCAGCAAAAATGAAAGCGTTGGTCAACAAAAATCAAACATTATGTAGAGCACCAAAAAGGAATTATTTGTTCTAGAGAGCTTTGAAGAAAAATCCTTTTTAGAGTACCAATTGAAAGCGTTTTTTTGTGGGGTTCTTTTTATAGCACCAATTGAAAAAATTTGCTAAGCTAGAAAGCTTTGAAAATTTCTTTTTAGAGCATTAATTGAAAGTGTTTTTGTGGGATTCTTTTTATAGCACCAATTGAAAAAATTTGCTACGCTAGAAAGCTTTGAAAAGTTCTTTTTAAAGCACTAATTGAAACTTTTTTTTGTGTGGTTCTTTTTATAGCACCAATTGAAAACATTTGCTAAGCTAGAAAGCTTTGAAAAGTTCTTTTTAGAGGACTAATTGAAATCATTTTTTGTGGGGTTCTTTTTATAGCACCAATTGAAAAGATTTACTAAGCTAGAAAGCTTCGAAAAGTTCTTTCTAAAGCACTAATTGAAAGCATTTTTTCTAAGTTTTTTTTTTTAAAAAGCTTTGAAATTTTTTGAAACTTCGACCATTCACCTTCCCTATAATAAACATGTTAGTCATTTTCTTCATGTAGCGTGTTCCATATCCTACAAGAGCTACACAAAAGAGAAAATGTTAATGTTAGAAATTAAAATTTGACTTGCAAATCTTGGATTAAAATTTGATAGAGAAAAAGCGAAAACTTTATGCAAAAGCAACACTACCAAAAGCAAATGCGAGCAAAAAAGTGAAGTGCGGCCTCTATGTTTTAATCAAAAGTGGCCCAAAAATTCGAGTGTTTGTCTTATTTTTTCAAAAGTGCAACAAATGTCAAATGTGGCCAGGAAAAGGTTAGATGCAGCCAAAACGTGAAATCCAATGCAAAAAACTCTTGTAGCCTGTGCATGAAAATTTTTGTAGTGTGCTTTTGAAACCTACAACTTCAAAGTTTTCTCATAAAATGGTTAGTGCTAAGGACCATGGTCCCACCGAGCGTTCCAAAATGTGTAAGGGGGAAATCAAGAAGATGCAATGCAAACAAATTGAATGAATAGAAACTAACCTAAACAAACAAAAAGAGTATTCATGTCCATTACTCACAAAATGAACAATACTGTAAGAACAATGAATTCAAGAAAAGTAAATGAAACAAAACAAGAAAACTGAATTCACTAAGCTATATTGTTACCCATATCATTTTGGAGTGTGTTCACGAAGATGTTGTGTTGTTCGTATCAATGCGAAGCCTCCATTGTGCGTGAAAAAGCTCGAAGAACGTGTGTGTGCTGATCGAAGATATGTGTAAGGCTTTATCAAAATATCAATTAAGATCTTGGAATTACTTCATTGTGTAAAATAGGTTGATTCTCTGGTCATTTTTTAGAAGAAAGATGGTTGTTATATAGATTTTGTGTTTCGAAATGAACGCTTGAGATCGCGTAGTAGAATATCTTCATCAACGGTTGAAAGATGTTGAGAGGATTTAGATGGCAATAATTAGTATATTTGATTACGTAATTGGTGTGATTGAAAAAATCATGTTGATTATTAAATGGGATTGAGGAAATAGATTGAATAATCTATGGAATTGAAGAGTAGATTGATTTGTTAAGAATAGATGGATGAGTCAACAAACTAGAGTGAGCAATTAGTGTTTCGTAATTTCCTCAATCATGAAAGTGGGTGAGGATAATTAATTAATTAATTTTATTAATTAATCTTTTTGGAGTTCAACATGAAAATCATGTTTGGCTTTTGTAAACAAAGTTGTTTATTTGTTTGATTTGATTTTTGATGATGTTTTGAATAGTTAAATTTAATTATTCAAATTTAGGTGAAAGTGACATAGTTAGATTATTATGTTTGAATAATCTATTGACTTAGACGAATAAAGTGAATTAGTGACATAATTAAATAATTGATGTTATTTAATTAATTAGGGGGAATAAAGTTAGATTAGGACATAATTTAATAAATGAAATTTATGTAATTGGTCGAAAATGGTGAAAAAGTGAATTAATTAAATAATGTAATATTATTCAATTAATAGAGGAAATTAGGGTTTTTTATGCAATTGAAGTGAAATGCATTGATCCTAAGTGATAATGATGTTTATGATGATAAAATGTCATTTAGGATGTGTGATAAGTGTTAGGTCAATTTTAAATGTCTACACTTCTACCTCCTTTTCCCTCATAGTTGTTAGTGCTCCTTGCCTCAAAAGTTAAAGACCAATCAACTCCCTATGAAGGTATCACTCATGTTGCCAATTCAATAAAAAATTGTGTCCCATTTGGCTTGGCTTAAGTGTATCAATATACCCAATAGAATAAACCATAAATAGGATTCATGGACCCCCTTATTGTATTGATGATGGGATAGCTTCCAACACAAGGGTGGAATAGATATCCTACAATTACATCACCTAAAATAAACCTAAGTCCTCTTTAACACCTCAACTTGATCAAATACTTTTCAAAAATCCTTTTAGCTTCCTTGATTTCCTCGACCTCAAGAAACATTGCAACAAATATTGACAAAATATCAAAGTTAAGCTTGTAATGATGAACTTTTGTGAGAAAAAATTCTCCTAGAGTAACTTAGATGGCATGCAACATGATCAAAACATTTTTTCATTGAAAATATTCCTAATACTAAGTTTAGAAATCTCGCCAATAAAAGCTACTTTTAATTTCTTTGCAACAAGACACAATGTGGTATCCATGTTTATATCTATTCAGCCTTGCCCAAGGAAGAATGACCATCATGTATTTAAGACTCTTACACTTGATATTTTCACACTCTTTTCCATATTTTTTTTGTATGAGAATTCACTCCTAGTGATACTCCTCTTTGATCTCATTCATGCCTTCCATAGCTTCACCAACTTCTAATGATGACTTCTTGTGACTTGTGTTGGAGATTATGTTAATAATGTTTTGTACCAACTATTGTTATCTCAATTTGGAATGATCTCTTATTTGTTTCACCTCTAATTCAATAACCACATTAACAAGTGTGTTTTCTTCTCCATTAGCTTGCTATACAATTTTTTAAACATGAAGTCTAATACATAATTGATGAGGGACTAACAACCTTTTAATATATTTTTAGCTTCCAATTTGGATACATTCTCCTCCTAATATAATTTATTATAAATTTTCAATCTCCTAATATTTCACTTGTTTTGTACCATAATACTCACAAGTTTTGTGTCCTAGGAGCAGAGCTTGTGCTTTAGCCTCATTATTGGTGCCAAGAATATGTAAATTTTTATCAACCAAACATTTAAGACTTCTAGGTAGAACTACATGATGATTTTGAGGTTAGGAAGAGGAGTTATGATAGGTTGACTATCTTCAAGATGAAGGAGTTTGGGATTAGAGATAACATCCTCAAAGGGTTATCAGATGATGGAAAAATATTGGAACCTATGTATGACATAAGAAAATTTAATAGTAATACATTAGATCTAATTGATTGGTCCAAGAAATAAGAACCCTCCATTAATTCTATATCTAAAAGGTTCTTTGATAGGAGAAACACCTAGGTTGATTTAAGAATTAAGAACTTTAAGGGAAAAGAGAGACAACCTAAAAGGAAGAAATAGTCAGCTACAAAGTACTCTTCCTCATCAACCCCAATAGGATACAAAAGAAAAAAGAGAAAATAGAAGCTGCAAATCCAAGAAACCCCAAGAATAGAGAAAATAATGGAGAAAGTAATAGAATCCTTTAAGTCAGTTGTAAACACCTACAAACCTGAAGAATCAAAAGCAGTGTCAGGATTGGGTGTGATGCCAAATACTTAGGTCTCCCATACAAAAGACATTCCAAGGCTAGAGATAGAAAATAAAATTGACAAAGAACCACCTATCATAGAGGTGGTAAATCTAACAAACCTCCATTCTCCCACACCTTCATAATCAAAGAAATCACAAGGTGAAGGAGAAGATTATAATAGTAATTAGGTGGATATAACACTTGATTCCCCTAAAGAAATCCCTAAGGAATAACATAAGGCACCTAAGGATGAGTATGTGGATGTTCATAAGGAATAAGGCTCGGAAGAACATGAAGTATAGGAAGAGAAAAAGAAGCTTGAAGTTGACAAAGAAGAGGAAGAACATATGTTGACTATTGAAGAACAACAAGAGTTAATTGATAATATTGAAAAAGGAAAGTAGAAAAGGAAAAAACCTCTTCATCACAGGTAACAAACAAAGGATGGGAAGTAAAATGGCTGCCTTGGGAGACTCAAACAAGTGATAAATAGGTGTCAAATCCTCCTAAGGCTCCTACATGGTTAAAACTAAACCTGGAGAAGAAGTAACAAGTAATCATCTAACCCCTTAGTTGGTAAGATATGGTTGTAGAAGTAGAAAAGACTAAGCCAAAGAAGAAGCCAAGAACCCTTTGTACTACTAATTTCAATGAATTGGAGGAGATGATAGTATAAATTTCCACCTCAGTGGTAGAAAAAGATGATAGGGAGTTACAAGTAACATATTATCAACTATCTACCATTAATCTCAGGAAGCAAATTAGAAGGGAAAAAATATCATCCCTGGACCTAGTAGTGGACTCGGTTAAAGCTAGAATGAATAAGGATAAACAAAGTAAAGATGAGCTTAAGGCTCAAATTGAGCAGATGAAGGTGTTTCTTAAAGGGTTGATCTCTCCATTTTCCAAGAAACCTACTTCATCAAAGGCTTCTATTTTAATGATAAAAAAGGAAGTACATGGATTGAACAAGATGAAAAGAATATCAAATTTTTGATAAATAGATTGAGAAATTTAGAAAGGATATGGAATAATTGTTGGTCTCTGGGTACAAACAATATGAAAAGGCTTATGCCTTAGAGAATAAATTGTAGAAGTACATAGACAATTTGAGAGTTGAGGATGAGAAGTACATAGTGGATCTGAAGCACCTCTAGGAACTAAATAAAATGGGAGTAGAGAATTTAAAGAATGTTTCCATATTGGGAGATGAAGATATAAGTTTTGTAAGAAAAATTATTAATATTATATACTTCAGAATGGAACTTATAGTTGAGCATAGGTTAAACCTATTGGAATTACATAAGAATTTGTATGAGAAATCTACATGTTTTGAGAGTTTTATAGTCAACATTATTAGCCTAGATCTCCTACTGCAAAGCACACACATGTTGTATATTCTCAAAGTTATCAAGAGCACTTGGGATACAAAGATCTAGAAAATGTAATCAACTTACTATAGGAGGAGGAGGAGGTTGTTTTTGATAAATGTTGATGAATACCAAAGTCAATATTAGGTGGATCAGAGATGATATTTAAAGGATGGAAAGGTGCATAGCTAAAACCTCCAATATTTTTGAGAAAACAAAGTTTATATTAGAATGGGTTTATGGAATTGATACAAAAATGATCATGCAATTGCTAGCCGATTTTGAAGAGTATAAGCAACTATAAAAATAGGCATGATCTGGCACATTTTAAAATAAAGAATATTCTATTTTAACTCTTCAAATGAATAATATGTTGTTTTAATTCCTATTTCTAAAAAGGAGGGTGCAATATTAAAATTGGATCTAACGAGAATCTCTCAAAAGTAAATTGGATGTAATTATTTGGAAAAACAACTTTTTCTAGTCAACTAAAGTTCTTTTGTAGAAAGTTCCTAAACTAATGGATTTGCATGTTGGATGCACTGCATGTCCTACATATAAGTTTTGGAGGGAATAATATCTTCATTCATCTATATATTGTAATTCCTCTCTCATTCTTAGGGTTTGACGGTTGGAGAATTAGACTGAAGGTCCAATAGAATAGGTTTTCTCATAAGTTTTCTTATTTTCACTACATTTTCATAGTTAGGTTTTAGGAGTTTTATTTTCAAGAAGGATAGATCTGTACACTAGTGAAGCTTTTTTGGATTTGAAGAAGTTGTGAACTCTGAAATATAATAAAATCTACTAGATTTCATAATTTCTGGATTTTTCTCCTGCATGTAAATGATATTCTTCTTATTGTTATGATTTATGATTATTCAAAGAGATGAAATGGTATTTATATTTTTGAATCTTAATAAATGAATGGTGATGGAATTTAAATCATGCCCCTTAAATTTAGCGCTAGAAATAGATATAATGTGGGTAATGCAGATTTATTTATCTTTGGTTTTATAGAATAACTCTTTGATAAATGGTAAATTAGATCAATTGGAATGAACATCTTTTCCTTCTCTTGTATACATTTCTCTATCTTTCAAAATTTGTTTGAAACTCTTGTTAGTTAGGATTAAATTAAAAAATAAATCTACTCAATTTGAATCAAAAACACCACCAAGCCCCTTGAACATTATAGTTGTATTGACCACTTTGCAAGACAACATAGGTGTGACCCAATTCCCAAGACCTTTGAAGGCTTCAAATCTTATGATTAGTTCCATTTTTTAGGAGAGGTTTTGTGATCAATACCCTACCTATGTTGCATGTGTCAAATAGGCCATCAAAGATTAGGACAAAAACCCTACCTATTGCAATTGAAATTTCATATTAGGTATGCAATTTGAGATAAATTGGAGATTCATATCACAAATGTAGGTTAATGCAAATTGGATCATTGTTAGCTAACCCTAGGTCACATTTTTAGGGTTCTTGGAGCTAATAAACCCTATTATTACCATAAGTGCAATTAAGGAGAGGGATTATAACATGATGAAGGGATGCCTATTTTGGAATATTGATCACACATGTTGATTGTAGGTTTATTAGCTAGGATTGGTGTGGCACACTTCTACAAGGAGATCACATAGTTTGATGGCCATTCTACCTAGCCACACACTCATAAATACATGTTGTGTGTGCCTTCAAGGTTGCTAGGTGTTGATCTCATCACCCCAACACAAAGAGATTAGTATTTTTCAACTTCAAACCCTTATCTATTTTCCATATACCTTTCATTTGTTTCTACATGGGTATGTATAGGTTCATAGGTCTAAAATAGCACAAGAACACCTGCACAAGTTACAATCATAGTTAGAACTTATATATTGGCACTGTTTTGGTGTTGTATGTGACAATCTTATTGTGAAAATTAATAGCTAATAAATGTTAATATATTATTCAGGTCTACAACTTACTCCTATAATTTTTTTGTAATTATACATATTGAAGGCTAAAAAATCATAAATTTGTAATTTTTTATAAGTTTTTGTTGTTCATAATATCTTTGGTTACTAGTTTCTAGTTAATGGATAGCTTCAAAAGGGATTATAGAATATAAAATAGAAGTGGATTTGTTTCCAATCATGGTGTTGATTGTTGTTGATCAAAATATCTACCTATTATTAGTGTTTTCTACCTTTTTACTAAATTATATTAAGGATAACTAGAAAATTATAATAGATATAATTGGGAAATTACCTACATTTTTTTATTAAATTTTAGTCAATTTAACCAAAAATTTACAAATATATAAAGGGGACACCACATTGGTATAAGAGCAAACAATCCTGCTAAACTATGGGTGCAACTATTGGGTGTATGTAGTTGAATCAAAGTAATATGAGGGATTTAGAAAGCAAAAAGAAAAATTTAGAAGCTACTTGCAAGTATATATTTTTTTGGAATGGGATTAAAAGGTAAAAGGAACATGGTATACCAAGGAGATAAAATTGATGTTTTCATTAAAAATAGGAGAAAACAAATCAACTACTCATCTAGATGATGCAAAAAAAAAATTGAAACTATGAATGCCACTTCAAAGTCCACAAAGCCCACATAGAATAACACAATGGAAGATGGTTATTCAAATTAAAATGGCTATAACCAAGTCTCAATTGAGTCAATAGCTAGGCCTTTATAGCCCACCTTTTTTCCTAGAGTAGAGACACCACTAAAAGAAGAGGAGAAAAATCTACTAGTATATGACATTAATTCTTGTGCAGAAAATTTGCAGATGAAATGAAAAAAGAATTTGAGATGTCTATGATAGTTGAGTTAAATTTTTTTCTTGGATTGCAAGTAAACCAGAACAACAAAGGAATTTTCATTTCCCAATCCAAGTATACCAAATAATTATTGAAGAAGTTTGGGTTGGAGAACTCCAAACCGGTTTGTACACCTATTGTTATCAAATGTAAGTTGAGAAAAGAAAATGATTCACCTAAATCTGATGCAAGTATGTACAGGTCAATGATTGGAGGTTTGTTATATTTGACTACCACTAGACTAGACATTATGTATGCAATTTTTTTAGTAGCTAGATTTCAGCAAGAACCAAAGGAATCACATGTTGTTGCAGTAAAAAGGATCTTTAGATATCTGAAGGGTACAGAAGAAATGGGGTTATGGTATCTAAAGGACTCATATTTTATTTTGATAGCCTATATTGATTTTCATTGGGTCGGGTGTGTTGATAACAGGTAGAGCACAAGTGGTGGAGTTTATTTCCTTGGCTCCTCGTTGGTTGCTTGGTCAAGCAAGAAACAAGATTCTGTATATTTATCTACTATTGGATGAATGCATGACTCTTGATCCGAACACTAGAAATTTAATTTCAATTGAAAACTATTATAATTTTAGATCAAGGAACAAACAAGAGTGAAAATTAGATCTCCTACAAAATAGCCTCATAAATCTTTGTATCAAAGATTGATCAAGTTGACGAGATCCCTCATTTTTACATATTAGAGAAAATTATTACATGTGCTTGGGTCTAAACTTTGGACACCTATCTTTTAATCAACCCTATGTTGGAAGAGGAAGCCTCCAAATTTATAATCATTCATCTAGATGGTATAGCTATGAGTGGTGGCATCATGGGTTGAGCATAGAAGGTCATATTCAAATTTTACCTAAACTAATTTTACTTAGATATTCATGGATAGATTTGATAGAAAGGGGCCTTAAAAATAAATTTTAGGGAGTTGGCCTTGTTGGGATAACATAACATAGTGAATGATTATGTATTATAATTTTGACAATTATCAGCTATGGTTAGATATGTGACATAGAGGGGACTCGTTGTCATATTTTTGGAGGGACTAGCCAAAACACTCAAGGGTTTGGTTAAGGATTTTGATCTAATATCTCTAAAAGAGGCCATCGAGGGGGTATTGCATTTGGAGGATTTGGTTACTAACAAAAAGTTCTACTCCGAGATTACACCATCAAGTTAGCATAATAAACCTTTTCATAAGGTCTTACCTCAACCTAGTACGTTACCTCCTAAACCAAGATGGAAAAATCCAAAAATGAGCTTCGAAGGAAAAAATTATGCTTTTATTGTAGAGAGCAATCAAAGCTAGGACATAGAAACTTGGGAAAGGGATAGGTGAATTATGTATAGGTGTTTTTTTATGATTCAAAGGTAGAATAAATTGAATATGAGGTTGTAGAACTAAGAAGGTAGAACATGAAGGTAATGAAGGAGAAGAGTCTTTAGGAAGAATAAATGACACACTTTTAGGAGAACCTAGGTATTATCCTTTTTGATTTCGAGGAATCTTATAGGATCCCAAAGTGACACAATTGATTGATAGCGAGGATATACACAACTTTATTAATGAGGGTTTAGTAGATGGGTGGTATTAAGGATATATAATGTTGATGGTTTGAATATTATAGTGGTTGATGGGTTTACAATTTTTGACAACAAGGGGATTTAGTATCTTGACATGACCTCAAAAGATTAAAAAAAATGGTAAATTATTTTTCTATGGTTAGCATTAGTGAGATAGATATAGTTTTGGGTGTGCAACTATTCAATATATGAGCTAACCAAAAACTATTAGAATATAGAGTTGAGATTTAATCCAAGGGGAATGAGGTTATTTTTTAAGGCTTATCTTATGGAGCTCCCAATATTATTATAGCTAAATGGATGGAAAGGGGTTTCCATAATGAACAAATGGCTTTGGCATCACAATGTTCAATTATAGACACAAGTATATCCAAGGATGAGATATCTTACCATGTTGACATCCAATCCATCTTAGATAAGCATAGTAGGAGTTTCAACAATATTCCTTTAGGGTTTTCATTTGATAGGGGTTTTTAACATGTTATTGAGTTGGAGCAATAATCAAAACCAATCATCACTACACCTTATCATCAAACTAGGAGGTATAAGGAATATATTGAGAAGGTGATTAATGAGTTTTTAGATATGAGACAAATTTGATTGAACTCTAGCCCATTTCTTATTTTGTGGTGTTGGTAAAAAATGATGGTACAATGAGGATATGGGTTGATTATAGAGACCTCAATAAGAAAATAATAAATAACTATTGTCCTCTTTCCATAATCGATGAGTTGATAGATAAGATTCATGGTGCAATATACTCCAATATTGATATGCAATCAATGAATCATCATATAAGGGTGAGAGATGAGGATGTGCATGATATATCTTTCAAGCATAATTATGAGCATTACAAGTTCTTGATAATTTCATTCGGGTTGACTAATGTATTAAACACATTCTATTATTTCAAAAATTAGGTATTCATCAAACAAATGAGGAAGATTGTATTAGTTTTCTTTGATGACATATTGATTTATAATAATAATTGGGAAGATCATTTAAAACACATAATGAGGTGTTTGGTATTCTATAGTATTCATTATTTTCCAAGGTATCAAAAAGTAAGTTTGGGCTAACATAGATATTATATCTAATGCATAAAATTATCATCCAAGGGGTTAGCATGGATGACGAGAAGATTAAGAAAATCATGGATTGGTATTCACCTAATATTATATCACACTTGAGAGGGTTTCTTGGTCTTTACAATTATTACAAAAGGTTCATCAAATAATTTTCTAATCTAACTACTCCACTAACATGTTTGATGAGAAAGGGGATTTCTCTTGGAGTAATTCAACATAGAGATATTTTGATAAGCTCGAGGAGGTAATGAGTTTATGTCTCATTTTGGTTTTTTTAATATTTTCGCTTCCTTTTGTTTTAGAGTGTGATGCTTTGGTGGAGGGAAATGGAGTATATTTTATGCTAAAATAAACAACCCATATAATTTGTTGGATTACAAGACTTGTGTTCTTCTAGGCTAGACCCTTGGTAGACTAACTTTATTGATTTAAGAAAAGGGATTGAGGACAAAAAATAATTATGTAGTGGGCCTAGGATAAAGTGATAGTTGATTACGGGTTAAATTATTTTTATCCACGGTTAGAAATTGAAATCTAGATGTGCTCTAGAAAAGTCTTAGATTGTTTTGGATTATTTTCAAATGAGTGAATGAATGTTCTTAAATACAAGGACCAAGCACACCAATTAACATAATTACATGTTAAAATGGCTCATATTGGCAAGTCAAGTGATCCATAGTAGATAAGTTTGAATTATAAATTTGAAAAATAAAAGGTCCAAATTTATTTGTGAAAGTGACCATCAAATTTGCACTTAAAATTTTGATTTATAATGATAGAAAATAAGTTTAAGAATTATGGATACAAATCCACTAATAAAGATTAAGTTGTGAAATGTTATAAATTATCAATCTCATGTATAATTATTCCAATAAATAATTATTATATTTACAACACACTAATCAAAATAAAATTAAAACATATAAATATATAAGTTTCATCCTTGCAAATATAACTATCATATTTAAACACATGTGAATCAATTTATTTATAATTTAAATATATTTACATAAATACAACTTAATGCCTACATCAAATAGCACTAAAATAACCATGTTTAAAAATTAAAAAAATATTTAAAATGTCATTAGCAAAATAACATTATTGTCATCTTTCTTTGACTTCAAAAATATCTATATAATTTTAAAAAAAATCTATAAACAGTAAAGATATCTTAAATAAATAAATTACTTTTTTATAAGAGTGTATACATATATAAGTTCAATGTTATATTTTTTATAGCTTGTTAAAAAAATATTTTAAGCAAATTATATAATTAAAAAACAAAATCTTAAGTAAATAGTGTAAATAAATAAAATTATTTTTAAATAGTTGTAAAGTAAAACAAAATGACTCTTTAATAAATAAAATAATTCTTAAATAGATCTAAACTAGAATTAAATATATCTATTTGAAGTAAATAAAATAATTATTTGTTAACATTTTTTAGATAGGTGTACTTAAGATATTTTATTAATTTAATTAACAAGTTAGTTGACATAATAATACATTATAACAATAGAAAGATGACATTATTAAAATATTATAAGACCAAATAAATTATGTTATAAAGAAAATTTTATTGTTAACAATAATTTTAAGGAAAGTACTATGTCACTATGTTACACTTTTGATTGTATTGTGAACATTTGAGTTTTCTTACTTTCTTTGGATTTCATATACATTAGATTGCATTTAATTTAGCATAACATTTCATATCACTCTAAATCTAGAAGCACTATCTTTCATTATCATCAAGTCTAGAAATATCATGTCTCTTATTGGCCAAATTATTTTCCAATTTTCTCAAAGAACTTGACAAATTAACTAATTTAATATTATCATAATTTTTCACTATAGATTTCACATAAAATTTTGTACTATTGTAATGTTTTCTCTATAATCCAATTGGTAAAGATGATGGTGTGCTATATTGTCCATCAAGATAAATTCCATAACTAAAATGAGGGTCAAACCAAAATAAATTTGATGGGATAAATTTCCTAAATATGACAACTTAAATTAAAAGAGATTTCTCAAATAAATATATTTGAATTTACTACTTAAAATTAGAAATTTGAAATAAATGCATAACTAAGATCTTTGTATGAGAGGGATAACCTATATAACTATAAATTAAATAACACAATTCTAGACTCGAAATTCCAAGATATGTGCAAATTTCAAGATGACAAAATTCCATTAGGAGCTCAAAGAAAAGTTACAGAAGAATGACTACATGCATCAATGTATATGTATGTCAAAGTATGTTGCAATGAATATGAATATGAGTATACAAGCTAAGTAATGATTTTATATAGAATTAGGGAGAGAATGGAGGTGGAAAATCCAACCAATGGGGAGTGACCACCAAGTGGTCCAAAAATAGTAAATGATCCACCCTTTTGAGGTGGTGACACCTCAACACCTTATCTCCTAGTTAAATTAATTAATTAAACTCACTTTATTAACATAATCAAGCTTTATTAAACAAATAGGATGAGGAAGGGGTTATTTTCATCATTTAGTTATATCACCTGAGCATTATTATGTGGCATATCAAATCTAGGTGTGATCTCCATAGAGGCTTCTCCTTGTAATTTTTTGATGTGACTGAAGTTCACAAGGATCAACATTCAAAGTTAACTATTTCTCCCTACCACAATGTCTTTCCCACATGGACTGTGGGTGGTTGTAAGTCTATCATCTTCTTGAGGCTTCTCTTAATTCTCTACAAATCTTTCAAGTCATTGTGGTTTCTAGTTGCTGCTATCATGGGTGGTGAACAGAATCAAGTTGAACGAATTTTGTGTGACTCTTCTAAGATCAATGAGAAGGTTTGGGAGTGGTTGTAGGCTAGGGGAGTTACTCCCTACATAGAAATACTCCATGGGCATGACCCTAAGGCATCATAGGATTTTTTTCAAGATTACCAAAATAAAGTGTTGAAGCTTGGTGGGACAGAGTTTAATAGTAACTGAAGAAGTCATTGTTGATACTACGAGATTATCCACAGAGGGAAGAAAATTCTATAAAGATAAGAAATATTCAAGTGTGGCCATGGAAATTTTCTTCAAGGATGACGAAAGGAAAAGATTAGAGAGGGTGAAATGTGGGGGATATCTTTGTAGCTCTATCAAGGCAATATGGGGTGACGTGATTGAAGAAATAATGAGGTATTTTATGCTTGATGGGTGTTTTTCTATTTTGTCTGGGTACCATTTTATTTTTCTCAATCACTTCAGGAATAGAAAAAGGTCTCCTTTCCTTTTTATTTTCTTATTTCCCTGGAAAGTGGTATAAATGACCATAGATGAAACCTCGAGAATCATGTTCTCCATGAGGGTCTTATCCTCTTAATCTCAGCGTATGCTAAGCCCTATACTATTCTTGATCAGCCTAAGAGGGTTTCTAAAGGTTGAAAAAAGAAGCATGATTCAAAATATGACATTGGGTTTGAATTGGGGTCTACTGATGAGGAGTATATGTCTAGTTCGAAACCCTCCATGGAGGTTTATTCAAAGCCTCTTGCTTCCTTTGAGGTAAGAGTATTAAGAAGGGGAAATCACCCAAAACCCCTAATTTTGAAGAATATGTTACAAGTAGTGAAGAGGTGGAAGAATCAAATAACCTCTCTAAAACTCAAAAATCCAAACTTGGAAAGTCTTCAGGTGGTAAGAAATTTAAGGGTGATCCCTCGAGTCTAAAGAAAGTGAAGAAAAATGTTGTGGGAGATAAGGTTGGGGATCCCTCCTTTCACTAGTTCGAAGAGGAATGTGGGTTTTAAGGATGGGAACTCTCTAAAGAAGTCTAAGGAGAAAGTTTTCTTAAACCAAGAGGAGAGAATTAATATTGGTGTTGTTTCTCCTCATGTTGGGCCTCTACAGGTTACTAGTGGTTTGGAAAATGCAAAGGAGCAGAAATAGGGTAGGAATGTGGCTATTGAGATCGAGATTTACTTGCACAAGATTAAGGTTCCTGGTGCTAGTCAAAAAGGGAAGGATGCTCTTGAGAATGAAGATGTTAGTAGGGATTCCCTAGAGGATTGGGCGGATGGAAAGGAAGTCTTCAATTGGAATAGGGAGGACTTTCCCAACATGCTTGGTATGGTGAAGGATAGTACTTTAACTGTCTTTAGGATTTTTAAGTGGGATTTCAATGAATTGAACCTCACAAATGTGAAGGTTTGATCTCTAGTAAATAAAGCGGGTGAGTCCTCTACTCCCATGGAGCCTTCTATGTAGAACCAAATTAATCATTTAGTTTATGCGCTCAAAATTTTCACTGATGAGGTGTTGAAGATGAAAAAAGCCTTTGAATTGATAATTGCACCTCTAGAAGATTAAATGGATTGTTCCTATCAAAAGTTGGAAACGGTTGTAGACGTTAGTAAGTTTGCAGTAAAAAATGAAGCTAAGGGGTTGTGTTTCCTGAATGAGAAATCTAGGCAGTGGTTGGGGGAAGTGTATAGTGTGAAAGATGTTGCAGATGATGTGGTTGATCTCCCTAGTCTACAGATTAAAGAGGTTAGTGAGAAGGGTCCTTGTACTAGGACTCATAATAAAACTAAGTTGAATGTTGGGATCCCTACTAAGGAGGTCACTAAGGTTATGAATGTGCACCAAAAGATTATTGATAGTGATTTGGAAGTGGTTGATATCTTGAAGAATCTGTAGTCTCTTTTTTTTGTTCCTCTTTCTAGCTGGTGTTTTGTTGCTTGTTGGTTTCTCATTTTGTTTTTGATTATTTTTTAATGCAACAGTCCTTTTTGTAAAGGGTTTTGGGGCCCCTTCAAAACCTATTTTACCTATAACCAAAAATATAAGCAAGCTTAATTTATTGTAGCTTGGGTAGTCTAGTTTATCTTTCAGAAGCTATTGTTGTTAGGTTGTTAGTTGGTTGTGGTTTATCTTTTAGCAATGTTTGTTAAACATGGTTTTGGGTCCCTTAAAAACCTATTTGTAAATGGTTTCGGGTCCATTCAAAACATTTTTATACCTAACCAAAAACATAATAAAGCTTAATAAAAGTGTAGAAAAAATAAACATCCACAAATGTAAGGAAAATAAAAAAACCTAAAATAACACCCCCTAATCGTAACTTAAGTGGGTGAAAAATATGGGTCTTAGAAAATGAAGTTTGATGAGGTACCCATGTGCAAATAAAATCCCCCAAAAGAAGAAGATGCCCCCTCCCACAAAAATAAATTACACCCCCCATAATAGAGAGAGAAATGAAATGGAAAGGCCAAGAAGCCTCCCAAAGAGATCTAATGGTAGATGCTCAAAACTAGCTATAGAAAATATTCCATGATTGTCGAACAATGTTCCTCCCCTAAGGAAGAAACAAAACCAATTGTATATGCAAGCTATATTTCCATTCCTAAAAGAAATATACAGGAAGAAAACTCAAAATGTATGAAGTCTCTTAACTCATCTCAAGTGTCCCATTTCAATGTTGAAGATTGTCACAATCAAATCAGGTGTTCTGGGCCACACTACTGAAAATGAAAAATTAGAATATCCTAGAGACATATGTAGAAAATAATCCATATACTTAATTATCTTATCTAAATATGTATCCTCCAAATGTTGATCCAAAGTATCCACACTCATGTCAAATTATGATAGATGATCATGTAGAGAGTGAACAAGAGGGTCAAAGTGTTCCCTCACAATAACTAAAGAATAATCAACTGCATTAAAGAGAAGATGAAAGCAAGAGTGTCTCCCAAATTTCAAATATGTGTCTCCATAAACAAGTCTAAAATACCTTTAGTCCAAACATCAATAAATTTTTCCAAAAGTGTACTTTAGTTTTTCCCTTTAGTCTAAGATAGTCTTTTATAAGTTACTCAAGTTTTTGCAAAAGCCATTGATCTAGTCCTAATTCCCAAATATTCCTAAGGTTCTCTAAGGTTAAACTATTAAGTGTCTTGAAAAAGTTTAAGTCTTAAGTGATGCCTTAGGTTTGAAGATTTTATTTTGTTAAGTGTCAAATTCCTTAGAAGGTGTCAAATCCCACGTTGCATGTATTTTGGGGGGAAGTTGTTTTAAGAAAAAAAAATTATTTGATTGATTTGACCTCCCTTAGGGTTTTGCACCTTTCTAGGTCTTCCCCCATAGTTTATGTAGGTTATTTTGGTAGCTAAAGCTTTTCAAGCACTACATTAGAAGGAAATCGTGGAGTTTTAGTGCTTTTTGACACTTGACTTCAAGATTTTCAGTTATGCAACATGGAAATATATTTATTATTAGTGAGATAGGTGTTGAGAAGGTTTTATGGTACCTATGCAATTTTATATTCCTTCCATACAAAAGCAAGTATGAGTTTTTTTAATGATAATACACTACACTTCAATATGTGCAAACTTTGTTTATGAATACCCTACAAAGGTTTGTTGTGGCAGATAATCAATGCATTTTTCCCTATTTTTTGTTTCATTATCAACAAAAAATGGTGGAGAAAGGCATGTCAGCTCGACATAGAGAATAAAAAATATGGAGACCCTTTGTGATATTTATAAATAAAGGTGAAAAATGTTTGCATTTATGGTGATAGTAAGAAAGAAACGATGACAGAGTAATCTATGCTTGTTCTTAGTTTATGTCATGTTGCCACGTGTTGTGATTTTTTATCAAGTTCTTAGTTAAAACATTTGGTAACAATGATAACATGGACAATGGACAAGGGTTATAACCCTTGTAATAGTTTTGAATTTTCAAATTTATAGTTCAATAGACAAAAAAATTGGAGGAAAGTACAAAGGGGAAAAATAGAACTCGCATGGCTATAGTTTTGTTAAAGTATTGAGAGGTCTCTTGAAAGCATAGTGAATCAAAGTACTTATTGATATCTCTATGATCAGATTATGCAAAGAACAAAGAGGGTCAATGTATGATACCTATGTGATAGGCACAATATGTTGATGCGAAAGAATAGATAAGTGTTTGGAGAATGAGAGGGTGAGAGGGTGAGAAAGTATTTATATGACATACATGATAGATGTAATAAGAGATTTGAATTAATTAATCCAACACACAATAGTAAGAGTTTTTCATAAAATGAAAATGAGAAAAGGATGTAACAATCAAAACCCTAAACATATTGCTTTCTCATCCAAGAATGAAGTGAGGTGAAGACTATCATGGTAAATGTTATCATAGAGGGGGTTTTAGTGCATGAGATGGAGTGTATGACTTCTAGTGTTTCAAAAATTATCAACCCTCAGAGTGCCATGAAAGATGTGAAACAACTAACAGTCATAAGAGATGTAAAAAAACCTTGTTGAAACCTTGTCAACACTAACCTATGAACTATCAAGCTAGAAGGTCATATATCTATCTCATGGAGTAAGTTATCAAGGAATGAAATATCTTGTGTCTATAGTCCAGAAAATGTGTCACCTAAATAGTTTGATCTCCTACTATAACTCCTTGATTGATGCCAAATTTTCTCTCCAACAATCGTTGTGATAAAAAGATAGACCTCTCCTCTCCATTTATCATTTAATATTTTTCATGCAAATAATTTCAACTCTAGTTACCTATTGTTAGAAATTATCATTATTTCTTATGAAGGTCGCATGATTTATCATGGAAAACATTAAAATTTTAAATTGATTTTATTTAATTTTTAATATATTTTATTTTATTTTCTTTGAGAAATAATTGTCATGCAATTTATTTGAAAATATTTGTATATATTAACAAGATTTTTATATATTTATTTATTTATTTATTTATTTATAAACAATAATATATTATTATATTATTACTAATATATAATATAAGTTATGGAATTTATTATAAAAACAAAATGTTTTATTTTCCAACCAATCAATTTCATTTTCGAAAACAAAATACCATAAGGCATACTTCTACTTTCCCCATTAATTTTACCTTCACAAGCATAATAACCATAAAAATAGTGATTAATTAAATCATAATGCACAAACGATGTATTCATAAAACATAATGTAATCATAATCATATTATGTAGGATGGATGCAACTACATGAATGTGTGTGTGCATCAGGTTTCCATCATACTAATCATTACCAAGTGGCTAGGATACTTCTACCTTAGCCATGTTCTCACATTCGATATGTTCCTGCACTCACTCACACTCAAATTTAAGTCAATAGGTTAGTCCATAAAACTATAGATGAAGCATATCCACATAACATCTCATCTCCATTGAGATTGTGTATGGTTCCAACCAATGCATATCTATTGGGAAACATAGTCTCAACATTAAGAAGATAATACATATGTGGGATTGAAGAGAAACATATTATGTGTGTGAGAAAGATGACAACGGCTCTAAGCCTAGGTGGGAAAGGGTGCAGGCCTAGTATTTTGAACTCTATTGGAGCTGATGCAGAGGATGTTGGCATAGACGCTGAAGACAATGATGACAGTGACTTTGGGTGCTTTGTCCGGCACGGGAGGGGGTTTCATGTGCGGGTGTGTTGTTCCCTGCGGGAGGTGGTGTGTGTTCCTCCTCTCGTGTCCTTTTACCTGCAACTATTGCCTGGTCTAGTGCAGGTTTCAGTTTCAGTTTCCAAGATTCTTAAGCTTGATGTTTTGGGTGGTGGCTTTGTATCACCTGGTCTTGGCCTTATTGTTTGGCCAAGAGAAGATTTGTTCCTTCACAAGCTCCCATGGGCTTGCAGCGATGGTGGGTTTTTGCCTTATTGTTTCCTCTGCTTTGATGGGGACATTTGTAGTCTTTCTTTGGCGCCTGATATGCTTGGTGTTGGGTGGGTTTTTAGTCTTTCTTGGACTCCTGATTGGAGTGTTGACTTGGTGTGTGGGAGAGGGTTTGACAGAGCTTTGTTTATGTCTGTTGCTGTGTTTGAAGGTGGAGTCGGTGTTGCTTGGTTGGCCCATGTCTTCTACTTTCTAATGGCTTCTCATGGTTGCCTAATGCTAATCATGGATGGGATCATCGAGGTTAAAGGTGATGGGTCCTCCCATGAAGGTCTTGGTGGGGGTTTAGGGATCTACCCTTCGACGGAGTTGGGGGTTGGTTGTTCTCCCCTATTGTTTGTGTTCGGTTGGGGGAACTTTGATGGTGTCTCTGGAGTTCTATCTTCCTCTGCTTGTCGAAGATGTTGGGGTTTATCCTGTAAGATCCTTTGGGGGTTTAGAAGGCCCAGTGTTGTTTCAATGTGGTAGGGTTTGTGCTTCAAGTCGATTTCCCAGTCGGTGGAAGGGGTTGTTTTGGTGTTTGTGGTTGGTTGGGAGAGGAAGTTAGTTCTTCTCTCTCTCTCTAGTTCTTGTAATCGTGGTGTGGCCTGGAGATGCCTTTCTCCTTATTCAGGCTTGTTTCTTTCTTGCCATGGGTGGGCTCCCTTGTGGATTGTTGTGGTTTTTTGGTTTGTGGGGGCTCCACCGGCTTATTGGTTGCCCCTTGTGGTGGTTGGAGTGTTTCTTAAGAAAGGAGCCTTTTTGTGGTGGATGTTGTCAGGTTTTTTGAAGGGTGATGTGATTACTTCTTCTACTAGTGTGGTGGCTTCCTCCTTGTTACTGCAGCCGGATCCTCTAGAGGTGGATTCTTCTGCTATCGAGGTGAAGTTGGGGGTTGTAGTTTGGGTTGGAAGTTTCCTTGTCTAGTCGTCTCTATGACTATCCCTTTTGAGGTGGGTTCTACTCCTATGGAGGTGGAGTTGTGGGTTGTTGGAGATCTCTAGGCCTAGTGGGGGAAGTTTTCATGTTATCCTCTCCATTAGAGGGGAGCTCTCTCCTTTTGAGGTAGAGTTTGAGTTGGCTTCCTAGTTCGGCTGGTGTGTGGAGAAGGGATCGAGTTTGTTGTTCCTGTGTTGCAGGTTTTCTACAGCCTATTCGGTTTGTGGTTGGTTTGGCTCATCCTAGTCTATATTGAGTAGAAGATCTTGTGTTTTTCGGCTCCTCCAGGTGATCTATAGTCTAACTGTTCATGGCAGTCTCCTAGGACCTACTGTTTGTGGGTCGTTTACTGGCTCAAGGCCTATTTGTTTAAGATCTAGATCTTTCCTGGTTACTGTGCTTTTGATGGGGTGTAAGGTCTGGGTTATTGTCTGTTTTAGGATTATTGTTGATCCTAAGTGTGTTTTAACTCTTGGTCTCTGGTAACCAGGTTGCTTGTGTGTCTTCTATGTTTTTGTGGTGCATCTGTTATGTCTCTCTTTTTGTTTCTTGGGTAACATTGGTGTTTTTGTTTTTTGGTCCTGATCATTTTGGCCCCTGAGGCCCGATGTGTTAAGGGTACGGCACCCTATAAATGTTGCTTATCTTGTCAAAAAAATCTCATCTCCATTTCCATTTGAATTTCAATCATCATAACATTTAATTTTAAAAACACATTCATCCATAATCAAACAATCATAAGGTAATCAACTAATAGTCTCTACTAATTCCATTTATTTATTAATTAAGTTTATGCAAGAAAAAATGATATGTTACTTCCTTCCCCACTAGGAAGAGACATCATCTTGATGTCTTATTAGACACACACTAAAATAATAAGAGTATCACACCAATGTAACAAAGTATCTCACTATGTAAACAAAGTATATCAAACTAAGTACTCAAATGAGGAAAAGAATGATTTATATCCTCAGCATTCTCACATGTGGCACTATCCATAGAATATTGTTCTCATTGGACCTTATACTGCATAATATCTCTATTGTGAAACTTAACATTGTGTCTATCTAGAATTTGAATGGGCTCCACCAGTACCACTCCTGGATCCTATAAAGCATGTTAATCAAGTATATGGGTAGCATCAAGATGATACAGCTTAAGCATAGACACATAAAACGCATTATGGATTTGAGCGAGATCAAGTGGTAGAGAAATTTTATGAGCAACTAGGCAACTAGGTTGATCACTTCCAACACATCAAACAGACCCACAAATCTAGAAGCAAGTTTGGATGATTTTCCAAATGATATAGAACTCTTATGAGGCTTGACCCTCAAAAAGAATTTTTCCCCTATTGAAAATTATCTAAAAGTCATATTCTTATCCACATAACTTTTTCGCCTATCTACTACTTCTTTCAATATCCCCTTGATCAATATCATTTGATCATCCATTTCTCTAAGAATATCTAGACCTATCATAATTTTATCTTCCACCTTATCCCAACCGATAGGTTTGCAACACTTTCACCCATAAATGGCTTAAAATGTTGTCATCCCCAAAGATGCATGCTTGGAGTTTTTATAAGAAAACTCTACCAATGGAATATACTCTTCCCATTTGTGTTGGGATAAAGGTGTCATCAACCTTGTAAATATCTTGTATTTAATTTTCTCCTATTATTGTTTGTAACTCACCCATAAGGGATTAGAGGTTTCACCGAAAGTGGTAATTCTTTTTTACTAGCCCGAGTAATTACCATTTTACCGACAAGGATTTACCAAGTTACTTTTATTGGATAGTTGTCACAGTAATGGTAAAATGGTCAATTATGAGAATCTTTGTGTCCATCTTGGGAATATTGGATTATGACATGTTATGACACTCATCATATGTTGTAAGAGCATCTATGACAGTTATGACACCTACCATAAGATTCTATGATGACTATGATGACATTTATGACATGCGTAAGAGCTTATGACACATGTAAGATCATCTCATATTTTATAGGGATTCTTTATGATAGATTGTAAGAAGGTAGAATGTCATGTAAGAGACCATGTTTACCATGTAAGGGGTCATATGGATTTTTACCGTGGTTTTTCAAACCTTGTTTTGACCCATGGTAATTTTTTATGGTGGTATTTTGAGCCCCCATGAGTCTATATATTGAGGGGTTGAGTTGGAGACACCATGAGATGTTTTACAGGTACACAAATGATGCCAGATTGAAGAGGACTTAGAGTGGATGTATTGTAAACACATTTTCTAATAATACAAGCTATTCACCTCTTCTTTGGTGGGGTTTTTTCTTGAAAGGGTTTCTCCACGTAAACACTGTGTTATGTGTTCAACTTTTCATTCTTGTTTTTCTTTGTTATTGCTAATCTAAACTCCATATGGTTAACACTGTTAAATCTGATTTATAGCAAGTTTAAGCTTCTATTATTTCTATTTACCTTTCTATTTCTAACATTTGGTATCAGAGCTTGGCCAGTTTTGTGTTCTAGGTGGTAGAATGAAGGTTTTTTGAGTTTTAGTGGGAGTTTCGTTGAGTTGTTTTTTGCAGTATTTTGTGTTTAACCATGGCTGCAACTTCTAACCATTTGAATATTGAAAATTTAATAGATTTTATTTTGAGTTATGGAAGCTAAAAATGGAGGATCTTCTTGAAGAATGAGATCAGTAGGTTATTGTGACGAACAAAGTCAAACCTGAGAAAATGAGTGATGAAGATTGGGAGAAGGTTGATAAAAATGCATGAGGCACTATCAGGCTATGTCTTTCTGATTCTGTTCTCCTAAACGTGTCATCGGAAAAGACTGCATATGCTTTGTGGAACCATATAGGTGATATTTATCAATAGAAAATTTTGGTAAATTACTTGAAGCGGGTCTTTTTTTCTCTTAAGATGAAGGAAGGTGAATCTATAGCCAAGAATTTAAATTCTTTTAATTTGGTTTTGAGTCAATTAGCCTCTATTAATGTCAATGTAGAAGAAAATGATAAGTTTGTTATGCTTCTCTATTATTTACCTGAATCTTGGGAAAAATTTACTTTCTATCACTACTAACATGGAAGAAGCAAAGATGGATGCTCTTGTAGGAGCTTTGTTGTCACAAGAAATGAGGAAGAAGACAATGGATAGTATTGATGATGCTCTCAATGTAAGGGGAAGGCCTAAAGAAAGGGGGTCTAAAGGAGATAAGAATGGGTCTAAGGACAAGTCTAAGGGCAGATCTAAAACTCCAGGAAAGAAGAACAGATTGAAGTATTGGAACTATGGGAAAAGAGGACATGTGAAGAAGGAATGCAAAAATCCAAAGAAACAAGTTGATTCCTCCACAAAGAAATCCTCAAACTCAAGTGATGAAGCTTTAGTTTCTTGTCTTCATGTTAGGACTATTGAAAATTGATTAATTGATTCAAGATGCTTGTTTCATATGAATCCTCACAAGGAGTGGTTTACCACATATGAAAAATATGATGGATGTGAAATCTATCTCAGTGATAACTCTTCTAACCTGATTGTTGGAAGGGGTAAGGTTAAGTTGGGTTTCAGTGATTGGAGGATTAAAACCCTTCTTGGTGTTTTGCATGTTCCTGGAGTAGCTAGAAATCTGATTTCAGTTTCAAAGTTAAATAATCTAGGAATAAGTGTAACTTTTGATAAGCATGGTTATAGATTAGTAAGAGGGAACTTGGTGATAGTGAGAGGAACAAGGAGAAGAACCCTATTTAAGTTGGAAGTCACTACTTTTGTTAATTCTACATATGTAACTGAAAAATCTGAAAACACTTGTATGTTATGGCACCATAGATTGGGTCACATAAGTGAGACTACTTTAAAGTCTATTTTGAATAAAAATTTGTTAGATGGTTTATCCTATTCTGATGAGAGTTTTGATTTTTGTGAACATTGTGTGTTTGGTAAAAATAATAGAAAATCATTTCCTTCTGGCAATACAAAATCTAAACTTAAATTTGAATTAATTTATATGGATGTGTTTGGTCCTATGGATGTTGAATCAATTGGAAAAGATATATTTTTTTTTTCCTCTATTGATGATATTACAAGATTTACCTGGTTATATTTTATGCGACATAAATCTAAAGTTTTCACTAAGTTTAAAGAATTTAAATCCTTAGTCGAAAAGCAATCAGATCATGAAATTAAGGTATTAAGGTCAAATAATGGAGGGGAATACTATTCTAAGGAATTTCATGAATTTTGTAACCATGCAAGAATTGTTAGACATAAAACTACTCCATACACTCCATGGCAGAATGGTGTGGTAGAAAGGATGAATCAGACGATTATGGAAAGAGCTAGAAGTATGTTAAGTGGTTCACGGCTTGATAGATACTTTTGGGCAGAAGCTATAAGTAATGCTTGTTACTTGATTAATAGATCTCCTTGTAAATCTCTTGAAACAACACCTTATGAGATGTGCACAGGTAAGAAACCTTTTGTTTCACATTTAAGGGTATTTGGCTGTGAGGCTTATGTTCATGTGACTAAAGAGAAATGGACTAAGCTACATCCTAAAGCTAAAAAGTGCATTTTCATTGGATATGGTGATAATGTTAAAGGTTATAAGCTATGGAATCCTCTAACCAAGAAAATTATCTATTCTAGAGATGTGATTTTTAGGGAGCATAGTGTTATTTTTGTACCTAAACAACCAAAGGAAAAAGATAAGGGAAAAAGTGTGCATTTTGAAATTAAGCAAGAAGATGCACCTCGAGAAGAAAAAAGAGATGGATTCAATGAGGAGGAAGAAGATGAGGAATTAGAACAAGCTACTGATCAAACTGAAGAACATGATGGAGAAAGTCAGGAAGAGGTTGAGCAAGATCAAGAATAGCAAGATCCCCATACTCCTATTCTTAGAAGATCCACAAGACAACGGAATCCAATCAACAGGTATAGTCCGCCTGATTTCAGTTGTATATTTTCTTAATTAAGTGTTGGTGATGAACCTAGATCATACAAGGAGGCTCTCTCTTTAGAGGAAAATGAGTCTTGGTTGTAGGCTATGCAAGAGGAGATGATGGCATTGGAAAACTATAACACTTGGGATCTTGTTGATTTGCCCAAAGAAAGACAGCCCATCGGATGTAAATGGATATTTAGAAACAAATTTCGAGCAGATGGTCACTTGGAAAGGTATAAGGCCAAATTAGTGGCTAAGGGCTACTCCCAGAGAGAGGGAGTTGATTTTGGTGAAATTTTCTCTCTTGTAGCTAAATTAATTTCTATTAGATTCTTGTTATCTATTATCGCTGCTTGTGATTTTGAGATAGAGCAAATGGATGTTAAAATTGATTTTTTGCATGGGGATCTTAAGGAGGAGATTTATGTGTGACAACCTGACGGTTTTGTTGTGAAGAGAAAATAAAATTTGGTTTGCAGGTTAAAAAAATCTTTATATGGTTTGAAACAATCACCCAAGATGTGGTATCAAAATTTTGATGCTTTTGCATTAAATTTGGGTTTTCTCAGGAGCAAAGAGGATCATTATGTGTACATTAAGGTTATTGATGACACAATCCTTATTATCATCTTGTATGTTGGTGATATGTTGTTTATTGATAACAACAAGGTGATGATAGGTGAGCTCAAGAAATAACTTTCTGGTACTTTTGACATGAAAGATTTGGGGGCTACAAAATACATTCTTGGAATGGAAATCAGTAGGGATCATTGTCACAGAAAGCTTTGGTTGAGTCAGAGTAAGTACATTGATACTATTTTGCAGAGGTTTAATATGCATGACTGTAAGCCAGTTAGTATTCCATTTCCAGTTGGTACTAAGTTGAGCTTCAATATGTGTCCTAATTCTGATGACGATATTGAGGATATGTCTAAGGTTCCTTATGCTAGTGTCGTCAGTATTTTAATGTATGCAATGGCTTTCACTAGACCAGATATAGTCCAAGCAGTGGGAGTTCTAAGCAAGTTTATGTCTAACCTTGGTAAAGAGAATTGGACTTTTGTTAAAAGGGTGTTTAGATATTTGTGAGGCACTTCTGATTATTGTTTGTTTTATCATGGTTCTGATAAAGTGGTCAAGTTATTAGACATACAAGGATTTTTTGATGCAGATTGGGCAAGTGACTTGGATAGTTGAAGGTCCACAAGTGGGTATGTGTTTACTCTGTTTGGAGGAGCACTGAGTTGGATGAGTAAAAGGTAGGCTATAGTTACATTATCCACCACTGAAGCAGAGTATATGGCAGCTACTCATGTCTCTAAGGAGGTTGTTTGGTTGCAAATTTTGTGTACAAGTATTGGTTTTGATTGTAATATTGTTCAAGTTAACTGTGATAGTCAAAGTGCAATTCATTTGGCTAAGAATCTGATGCATCATGCTCGAACTAAACATGTTGATATTCAATATCATTATGTTCGTGAGTTGATTGCTAATGGTTAGATTGAGCTGAAGAAGATTGAAACACAGGAGAATGTTGCAGATATTCTTACCAAACCTATGAGCATAGAGAAATTTACTTGGTGCAGGAAGGTCATGGGCCTTTTTGCTTGTGCTTAGCTGATTTATGTTTTTGTATGGGTGTATTTACAATGTATGATGTCAAGTGGGAGAATGTTGGGATAAAGGTGCCATCAACCTTGTAAATATCTTGTATTTAATTTTCTCCTATTATTGTTTGTAATTCACCCATAAGGGCTTAGAGGTTTCATTGATAGTGGTAATTATTTTTTACTAGCCCCAATAATTACCATTTTACCAGTAGGGAGTTACCAAGTTACTTTTACTGGATAGTTGTCATGGTAATGGTAAAATGGTCAACTATGAGAATCTTCGTGTTTATCTTGGGAATAATGGGTTATGACATGTTATGACACTCGTCATATGTTGTAAGAGAATTTATGATATTTATGACACCTTCCATAAGATTTTATGATGAATATGACAGTATCTATGACACGTGTAAGAGCTTATGACACATGTAAGAGAATCTCCTATTTTATAAGGATTCTTTATGACAGCTTGTAAGAAGGTGTAATGTCATGTAAGAGACCATGTTTAGCATGTAAGGGGTCGTATGGATTTTTACCATATTTTTTCTAAACCTTGTTTTGACCCATGGTAGTGTTTTATGGTGGTATTTTGAGCCCCCATGAGTCTATATATTGAGGGGTTGAGTTGGAGACACCATGAGATATTTTACTGGTACACAGATGTTGTCAGATTGAAGAGGAGTTAGAGTGGATGTACTGTAAACACATTTGTTGATAATACAAGGTATTCATCTCTTCTTTGGTGGAGTTTTTTCTCGAAAGGGTTTCTCCACGTAAACACTGTGTTATGTGTTCAACTTTTCGTTCTTGTTTTTCTTTGTTATTGTTGATCTAAACTCCATATGGTTAACACTGTTAAATCTGATTTACAACAGGTTCAAACTTCTATTATTGTTGTTCACCTTTCTATTTCTAACAATTTGTACTATGGATCCATACAATATATATTAAGGAGGTTCTCTACTACTTGGTTCACTCTCTCTATTTCCCCATTCATTTGAGGGTGGTATGCCGAACTAAAGTTTAACTTCATCCCTAATTTTGTATTCAATATTTTTTATAATCTAAATCTCATGTGAATATCTTGATCTGATATAATCATCTAAGGTACTCCATGTAAACTAAAGATCTCTTAGACAAACCTCATAGCCAAAGTCAAAGAACCATCCTTAATAATCTCTACAATGAAGTGCACTACCTTGGTCAACTTATTCACAACTACCAAAATGATATAATGCTTGTTCTTAGACATAGGAAACCCTTAAATGAAGTCCATGCTAATCACTTTCCAGTTATACTTAGGTATGTCATGTCGGTACAAAATCCCTGCTAGATGCACATGCGTAGCCTTGACTCATTGGCACTCCAAGCATTGAGCCACATATTCAACTACATCCTTCATGAGTCTTGGCCAAAAATATAGAGATCTAAATTATGCTACCATCTCGATTACTCTAGGGTGGCCTAAATAAGATGTGTTGTGGATTTCTTATAGGATCAATTTCCTCAAATCCCTTGAATCTAGAATGTACATTCTTCCTTCGTGTCTTGAAATTCCATTTGATTCAAACACATAACCATCAAAAGGATGGTTTGTGGGGTTCTTCTCTACGGATTGCTTCACTCTAGAGTAGTGCTCACCTCCTTGTAGATTTTGAATCACTTGTTAAATTATACCTTGATGTATTTATGGTTGCTATATGCCTTCTTTTGCTAAGCGCATCGGCCACTTTATTTTCCTTCCCCTTGATATACTCAATGCCAAAGTGAGGTATTCTAGAGTAGTCATTATTTTCCAAGGTATCAAAAAGTAAGTTTGGGTTGACATAGATATTATATCTAATGCCTAAAATAATTGCCCAAGGGGTTAGCATGGATGACAAGAAGATTAAGAAAAGAATGGATTGGTATTCACCTAAGATTATATCACACTTGAGAGTGTTTCTTGGTCTTTACAATTATTACAAAAGGTTCGTCAAGTAACTTTCACATCTAACTACTCCACTAACATGTTTGATGAAGAAAAGGGAGTTCTCTTAGAGTAATTTAACATAGAATTTTTTATAAGCTTGAGGAGGTAATGATTTTATGTCTCATTTTGGTTTTTCTAAAAATTTCACTTCCTTTTGTTTTAGAGTGTGATGCTTTGGTGGAGGGAATTGGAGTATTGTTTATGCAAAAATAAACACCCAATATAATTTGTTCAATCATAAGATATGTGTTCTTCTAGGCTAGATCCTTGGTAGACTAACTTTATTGATTTAAGAAAAAGGATTGAGGATAACAAACAATTATGTAGTGGGCCTAGGATAAAGTGATAGTTGATTATGGGCTAAATTATTTTTATCCACGGTTAGAAATTAAAATCTAGATACATGCTCCAGAAAAGTCTTAGATTATTTTGGATTATTTTCAAATGAGTGAATGAATTTTCTTAAATACAAGAACCAAGCACACCAATTAACATAATTACATGTTAAAATGGCTAATAGTGGCTAGTGAAGTGGTCCATAGTACATAAGTTTGAATTGTGAATTTGAAAAACAAAAGGTCCAAATTTATTTGTGAAAGTGATCTCCATCAAATTTGCACTTGAAATTTTGATCTATAATGATAGAAAATAAGTTCAAAGATTACATATGATATCATATTTTCGATCCATTTACTTGTAGTTGTAGAAAAAGGTGCTCTAATGGCATCGCTGCCGAATTTTGGAACGACTAGGGATATGGGTGCTTCTGATGTTTCTAGCTCCAAAGGAGCTCTCCATGGCAGTGGTGATGCATCTGCTACCAATTCTCTAGAAGATTGCCCAGTGGTGGGCACTGGATTGCAAGGAAAAACAAGGCGGACTTCTTCCATTTTAGTATCATCTTATGCTTGTACTGGAGACAATGCTCTAGCTGTGGATGTGGGGGGCATGGAGGGTCTAATTGATGCCACTCCATGAACTTTTGTGGTTGCTATAAACATGATTTTTGGGGCTCGTTCTAACACTAAGATCTCTATTTTGGGCATGGTAAATGGTGCATCAGATGCCCTAGATATTCCTCTAGGATCGTGTCCTAGCTCGGCTAGGGGTTCTATTAACCTCCACGCAGAGGTCTCTCTGGTGAAGAAAAACTCTCTTGATGTCGCCTCAAATCCCTTGCTATGCCCTAAGGTGGGATCTTCTGGACCGATGAAACTATTGCCCAATGGGGACACTCATGTGAAGGCCTCTATGTGAAATGACTCATCTTCTCCAATCTCAATTGGCAATGGATCACGAGCTATGTGTAGGGCAGGTTTCCAGGCGGCTGGTGCTTCTCCTGGCTACACAAAGACAACCAACAAAATACCCTCTAGAGCTGGATCTGGGACAAATTTCTCTTTCTTGAATGTGTTAAAAAATGGGTAAGGAATTAAGGTGTGATCTGTGGACGCCCCTTGGTCTAGCGCCCCATTGGAAAACCCCGGATCTGGGATTGACTCCCCTACAATCTCATCTAATTCAAAACACTCAGGTACAACCTATAGGAGGGTTGTGCATTGCTTTGATGAACCCCTCAAATTGAACTTTGATGTTATTTTATTGAAGGAACTGAAGGAAAATGAATTGTTCTTCTCTAAGAATGGGTTAATAGGTAGGTTCAGTCAATTTTGGCCCAATGTTCTTATGTTGAATGACTGGATTTCAAAATCATTGGCTCTTCTAATGGAAAAAACTTGGAAATTCTTCCTAGTGCAAGGGGCTTCTTTATTGTGGTTTTTGACAACAATCAAGACAAAAGTGTCATTCTCGATCACACATGGTTATGGGGTGAGAGTACGTTATTTTTAAAACCATGGAATCCAAACTTCAATCCATCCATCAAATAATTTTCAATTATGTTGATCTAGATTCATCTTCCAAATCTCCCCCTTCACTACTAGTTTGAATCTCGTTTCATAACAATTGGCAATACTCTTGGAAAATTCATATCTACAGATGCAAATTCAAGAGATTTCATCCACACAACCTTCGCTAGGATTTCGGTTGAGATGAAAACCTCCAAATCCCTCCCGGAAGAAATCATCTTGAATGCAAATGGTAACCGCTAGAAACAATCCTTGGATTATGAAGGAGTAACTTTCAGGTGTAGAAGACGCTACAAAATTGGTCACATGGCAGCAGATTGCCCAAACTTAAAATCTCAAACAAATCGGGTGACATCTTGGTGGAAAGATGCTACTCCTAAGCACTATTTTGTGTTCAACTCAGCCAAAAATTGTGTCCCTTCAAAAAATGATAACAAGATGGAGCGAAAGTTTGATGAGTCTCCTCAAAGCTAAGAATCTGAATAGAAATTTACCCATGTTAATGGCAATGAAGCTACTTCTCAAGGCTCAACGGTATAGGCCAAGGTTCCCATACCACGGCTATTGAATGGTGTTCCTATTAGGCTCCAACACATGTCTTATAGGATTCAACTGATGGGGATGTGGGAAATGATTGGCAAATAGTGAAGAAAAAGAAGAAGAACCCTAGTCAAAATGGGGATGCTTTCAACAAAGTGCAGTAGCTGAATGAAGGGGAAACATAAAGGCTTAATGCACAAAAAAGGAAAAGGTTATCCTCAAATTAAAAGAAATTAGAGATATGCTAGGTTCTCAAGCTAAATCAGGTGCCAACATTTAGCAGGCAACAATTGCCAAGACCCTATCTCATAAATTGAATTGATATGGTTAGTTTCTCAAACAGGAGTTAGGCAAAGGTGTTGTTGGGTTGTTGGTGTTGTGCGTCAGATGTTTGTCTTTTAATCTAGGTAGAAATGGTTTCTGAATGTGTACAAGTAGGTAATACATTTGAGTGGTCCAAAATAACCTTGGCTAAATAAATCAGATATAGTTCTAAATGTATGGGGATGAGATCCCTCTTTTGTGATCTCAACTAGTACTAGTAAGGCTTTATTCCAGTATCTTTGTAAAACTCATCGCTTACGTATCAAAAAAAGTTTAAAGATTACAAATGCAAATCCATGATAAAAATTAAGATGTGAAATATTATAAATCAATCTCATTTATAATTCTACCAATAAATAGTTATTATATTTACAACACACTAATCAAAATAAAATCAAAACATACAAATATAAATATCATCTTTAAACACATGTAAGTCAATGTATTTATAATTTAAATATATCTACCAAAAATACAACTTAATGCCTACGTCAAATAGCACTAAAATAACCACGTTTAAAAATTTAAAAAAAATATATTAAAAATGTCATTAGCAAAATATCATTATTGTCATCTTTCGTTGACTTGAAAGATAAAAGATAAACTCCACTTAAAACATATTCCGCGTGCAGCCCTTGCTCTTTCAAGCATGTGTAACTAAAATAATAATAAAAAATAAGTAATATGTTTTAAATTCAATATATTAAATAAAAAATAAGTAATATCTTTTAAATTCAATATATTAAATAAAAAATATATATACATGTTTTTAAAAATTATTTAATTAGTAAAGATATCTTAAATAAATAAGTTATTTTTTTAGAAAAGAGTTTTACATAAATGAAATATATTATATTTATTTAGATATATATAAAAGTCAATGTTATATTTTTACAGCTATAAGTCAATGTTATTTGTTAAAGAATTGTTTTAAAAAATATATATATAATTAAAATAAAATCTTAAGTAAATAATGTAAATAAAATAAAAATATTTTTAAATAGTTGTAAAGTAAAACAAAATGACTCTTTAATAAATAAAATAATTCTTAAATAAATCTAAACTAGAATAAAATATATCTATTTGAAATAAACAAAATAATTATTTGTTAATATTTTTAGATAGGTATACTTAAGATCTTTTATTAGTTTAATGAACAAGTTAGTTGACATAATAATGCATTATAACAATAGAAATATGAGATTATTAAAATATTATAAGACCAAATAAATTATGTTATAAAGAAATTTTTATGGCTAAAAATAATTTTAAGACAAGTAGTATGTCACTATGTGACACTTGTTAAATTATATTGTGAACATTTGAGTTTGCTTACTTGCTTTAGATTTTATATGCATTAGATTAAAAAAATATTGATCATATATAAAACATAGTACTTCTAGATTTAATTGTGTATTTAATTTAGCATAACATTTCTATCACACTAAATCTAGAAGCACTATCTTTCACTATCATCACTTCTAAAAATATCATGTCTCTTATTGGCCAAATTATTCTACATTTTTCTCAAAGAACTTGATAATGCACTCTAGATTTCACATTTAAAATTTTGTACTATTATAATGTTTTCTCTAAAGATGATGGTGTGTTATGTTGTCCACCAAGATGAATTCTCTAAGTAAAATGAGGGTCAAACCAAAATAAATTTGATGGCATAAATTTGCTAAATATAACTACTTAATTAAAAGAGATTTCTCATAAATATATTAGAATTTACTACATGTTAGAAATTTGAAACAAATGCATAACCAAGATCTTTCTATGAGAGAGATAAGCTATAAAACTGTAAATGAAATAACACAATTCCAAACCTAATATTCCAAGATATGTGCAAATGTCAAGATAGGTGTTAAGAAGGTTTTATGGTACATGTGCATCATTATATTTCTTTCATGAAGAATTATGCATGAGGTTTTTTAATGACAATACACTGCATTTCAATATGTGCAAACCTTGTTTATGAAAACCCTACAAAGGTTTGTTGCAGCAAATGATTAGCGCATTGTTCCTTATTTTGTGTTTCATTATTGACACCAAATCATGGAGCAAGGTATGTCAGAGATATAGAGAATAAAAAATATGGAGACCTCTCATGATAGCCATAAATAAAAGTGAAGAATATTTGAATTTGTGGTGATAGTAAGAAATAAACAATAACGAAGTAAAGCGAGATTATTCTTATTTTATGTCATTTTTCCAAGTGTTGTGAGTTTTTGTCAAGGTACTAATTAAAACCTTTGGTAACATTGATAACATGGATAATGGACAAGGGTTATAACCCTTGTAAGGGTTTTGAATTTTGAAATTTCTAGATGAATAGATTAAAAAAATCGAGAAAAAAGAAAAGGATGAAAAGGTTGCATGGCTACAGTTTTGTTAAAGTATTGAGAGATCTCTTGAAAGCATAGTTGTTCAAAGTATTTATTGATAGCTCTATGATGGGATTATTCATAGAAAAAAGAGGGTCAATGTATGATACATATGTGATAGCTACAATGTGTTGATGGAAAACCATAGATAAGTGTTTGGAGAAAGAGAGGGTGAGAAAGTAGTTCTATGACATACATGATAGGTGTAGTAAGAGATTTGAATTAAATCCAACACACAATAGTAAGAGTTTTTCATAAAATAAAAATGGGAAAAGGATGTAACAATGAAAACCTTATACATATTCTTTTCCCATCCACTAATGAAGGTGAAGACTTTCATGGGAAATGTTATCATAGAGGGGGTTTCAATGGATGGGATGGAGTGGATATAATTCCTAATGTTTCAAAAATTATCAACCCTCAGAGTGCCATGATAGATGTGCAACAAATAACAGTCATAAGACATGTAAAAAACCCTTATTGAAACCTTGTAAACACTAACCTATGAACTATCAAGATAGAAGGTCTTATAGCTATTTCATGGAGTAAGTTGTTGGAATGAAATATTTTGTGTCATTTTCATTTTCTAGGGTGAATGTTGCATTGAAGACATATTAGAAACTTGTGTTTAAGCCTTTATCTATTAATTGAAACCATCAATAGCCCTATGCATCTTACTAATTCATATTTTCTTATTCAAGAATAGGTTATAATGAATTTTGCTAAAATGATTGAAGGCCCTAATTCATAAGAACCTAAAATACACTCAAGCTCAGTAGGATAGTCATGAGGATGGTTGTGATTGCATTTGAGAGAAAAGTGTGCTATGAATGATAGGGTATTAAAGGTAGAATTTTCTTGTATTCCATACCATGATTATGCACTTAGACCAATGATGGGTTTATGAAAGAGCAAAGAGAATGTTAGAGCAAGGTATACATGGAAAAAGGAGTTTATAGAAGACCTTGTTAATATTCACAGAATGAGAAGTCTTTGAGACCTATAGAATTATATAAAGAACAAATGCCTAAGGTGACTTAGAGGAAATGATACATGTTGAAATGATGCATTTCCCAACACAAATAGAGGATTTTCTAAGTCTATATGATAGTTTCCTATAAAAATCCATGAATTCATCATGTGATGGGAAAGAATGACAACCAATGGTTTGTATGCATGAAAGGAGGACAGTCAAAAGAGGTAATAAAGGTTTTCAAAGTGTTAAATGCATGATATAAACCATGAGGAAGAATGTAGTGACGCATGGCAAGGGAGTTACAAGGTAAATCATACTAAGAATCAAGGGGAAGGACTATAAAAAGTCCACAAACATGGGCCTTTTTGTTGCATGGAAATCAAAGGACATTGAGAGAATAATAACAAGGTGGATATTTTTAAAATGTGAATAGACAAAGTTTATGATTTAAAGGACACAGTGGTATATTTATCAAATCCTAAGTGGACAATCATAAATATGTAGAAGTTATCAATAGGGGAAACAAACACAAAGTGGATGGAGCTGGTGATGGTATGGCATAAGAAAGTTCCTATGATGAAACAACTAAGAATATTGGATAAAATTTTATAGAATGGATAAACCCTATGGATGGATGAATGATATTGTCAATATGATATCCTCATAGTCTATTGTTTACAATCCTTTTTGAATTTTGTTGACAATATCACCAAGTTATGACAGTTATAAAAGGTGTCATTTGTTGTGAAAGATAGTCTTCTCATATATGGGAGTAGTGGAAGATATAAAGCTTGAAGATACCACATAACATATAGATCATAAAACCTTTGAGAGAATAGTCCTAAGAAATTTGAAAGAACAATGAACTAAGAATTCAAAAAACTATCATGGTAAAACAACTCCACGACACCTTGAAATGTTCAATATTAAGAAAGACATACTGATAGTGACAAATGAGAAAGAATAGTAAATAGATAGTATGATTATAATGTAGTATTATAGAGGCTACAAGAACACCATCCCAAATACATGTGATAATTCTAGAGTTAGAGAAGGATATGAAAAGAGTGTATAATAATTCAAGGGCTAGTTTTCTTGCATAAAAGTCAAGCATAAATTATAGGGATAAAATTGATGATAGAAATGGGTAAGATATGGAGAAAGAAGCTCTTAATGAATGAAACAAGTGATAAAATCTATCCCTAAAAGATATTTCATGCCCTCCTAAGGAATTTAATCATTTTAAATCCTTTTCACATATGTCCTATAAACATGTTGAAGGGGGTTTTGGTATTTTGGAGGAATAATGGGTAGTAGTAGTAGTTAGAGAGCATCTAGGGCCAATTGAATGAGTTGAAAAATATGTGAGAAGATATAGGAGATATTTGAATTAGTTTGAGAGTCACTTATAAGAATCTGTGAGCTCTCCTAGTTGGAAAAGATAAAAGCATCAAAGAATCTTCATTCAACCGAAATCATAGAGCAGAATTTTGAGGAGAAAAGAGAAGAAGGATTCAACTAGGTACCCAAAAGAGGTTTGACCTAGAGCCAACACATCTTTTAATTGCCAAAATGTTTTACTAATATTTATGGGTAGTGTACCAAAGAAAAATGGATTCCTAGGGTGATCAATGAGGGATTTCTTACAATTTTTCTAAGTGTTGTAACTCTTGCAATTTCTTCCACCAAGAAATATATTGTATTGTGACTCAAAACTAGTCTTAGAAAACTAATATATGATGTAAAATCTACATTTTCAAGCAATTTTCAGACTGTACTATTGTAACAACACCTTATCATCGAAAAATCTTAGTAATTTTGCCTTCAAAATTTTTGATTTATTTTGTTCTCATATGAGGTGATTGATATTATTTCTATGATTTTATATGCAAATCCTTAAAATGAATGTCTCACTTTCAACACCTTTAAATAGAAAAAAGAATATTTTGTGTAGGTTATAGCCTATGTTAATGTGTAAACAACTTCTATTTGTGAAGAGAACCTCTTTTTATTCCTTCTAGAACTATTAAAAACTTAACCTTTCTATAGAATATTAATACATGGGTATTGCTAAAACTTGAGTTGTGTGAAAACAAGTTGAGTAATCGATCTTTTTATGTGTCAAAACAATAACATAGGTCTCAAAAAAATAGTTTGGTGCATCACCTCATTAGATATTAGGTTTCATTTCAAGATATTTCATACCCCTTTTCGTAGCATAATATCATTAATATAGGATAAGTTAGGTGAAGTGTAAGGAAGATAAGGTAGCATAACAACTTCCTACACTAATCTTGAGAGGAGGATAATACAAAAATTTACAGATATTTTCAAAAATTACAAAAAACTTAAATAGAAATAAACATAAATATCATGCATACCACAACACAGTGATTTGCATGGGGAAAACTCTTTCGAGAGAAAAATCACACACTCCAAAAGTCGTCCAATATATTATTCAAAAATCACAAAGATTACAATATACTTACAGAGCAATCTTCTCACAGGAGTATCGCCGACTAGAGGTTTAGAGGCAACACGACCACTATCAAACTCTCAAAATACATCACAATACATAGTCATAATACAATGCCCTCATAAATTAGGGTTGCATTCTAGGGAAATTCAAGCCAATAAAATATCAACTATTAGATATGATACCTAATGATGAATGGTCTAGATTTACAATAATAAAATATAAATAAAATATTCCTTTCAGGGGCATTTCCCCCGAGCCCCTTTCAGGGTGCATGGCCCTCAAACCCCGCCCCCCATCACCAACATATCAACATTACCTTATGTAATTGTAAGGTTGAGACACATTTTCCCAACATGAAGTACCAAGAGAATTAGCCATCTCTAGAGACTCACTCCAACCTATGAGCAACCCACATGCCTTGGAGTGTTTTCATGCTTCTCAACTAGTGACAAAGCTTAAACATCACTCTCTCAAGGGTGAAACTTGGTATTGACAACACTTATATTCGTAGAATATTGATAATTTCCTAAATACACCCTTTTTCTTTCATCAAATTTGTATTAAAAAAGGTTATTGGCATGAAGGTTGAAGTTTAGAAAAGAGGATGAAACCTCTAAACACGTTGGAGAAGTTTATTTTTAGGCTTGACACTCCTAAGCCTAATACCAAAGCTTTCTCGAGGAAAAACTAAGGGAAAACATTTTTTTTTTTTTTTAAAAAGATATCCTTTGTAATAGATATTCAATTTTAAGAAATAGATATCAGTTTCTATTAACATTTTTTCAGTATTTCATGAGAAATGGATATTTGTTTCTTACAACATAGTGAGAAAAAAAAATTAAGAAACAAATATACATTTTTTGGAAAGAATGGGAAAAATACATTATTGGGCTTAGCAACATCCCCCATAAGTACTCTACTCTCAAGAAGATAGTGATTTATGAACATTATAGACAAAATCATGATTTTTTACACTCTTTCACATAAAATTTGATTATCTGAATCATTAAGGTACCTTTTTTACTTGTATAATGGACAACAATAGTTTTCATAAAGACAAAATGAAAAGTAAACTTTAAGAAAATGAAATCAAAGCAACTAGGGAAAAGGATAGATCAAGGAAGAGGATGGGAAAAAAATATATGTTGAATAATCTTGAAGGTGAAGGTTCTTATTTACCCTTAAATGATATTGAAAGTGGAGTTTCTAATGTTGAATATAATGAAATGTTAGAAAAAAAATGAAAGTGATTATGATATTAAAAATTAAATTATTGAACATGAAAGTGAAAATATTTTAAAATATGATGAAACCCCTCTTGATAAGAGTAGTTCATCATAGTAGAAGAAGAAGAAATACATCAACAATTGTTTAACCAATTTGGATATGAACCCCATGACATTGAAATTGCATTTAATAATCCACTTGTTTAACATTGATGAAATTGATAACACGCATAAACAATGAAACTCAGTGTATCTCCAAATTATATAAGAAGAGAAGACTTCATTTTTCTATCTTATCAAAATTTCAAGGCAAAGCACGAAGTAGAATTATCCCTTACCAACATGCCTCAACCCATGATTGAGTCTCCTATCATTGATGAAACCATGATTGAACCAAAATCCCTTCCATGTAACCAAGACCAACCCATGACAAATCCTTCGCCTATTTCCTACAAAATACCAAGAGATAACAATATAAGTCTTATTGTCCCTCCCAAGATCAAACAAGTTTATAAAGCTAAAGAGAAAGTGGATGAACAACCTCTTATGGTTTCTTATATTCCTCCTTTCCAGGAAGAAAAGAAGCCTATGGTTGATAAATCTGCTCCTACACAATCACAACTTGAAAATCACACAAAAAGAAACAAACATGCTAAAGAGCGTAGGCATAGACACGATGTTATTGATCGTAGACTAAAAGAAGAGAATAAAATAGAAAATCAAGATCAAACACCAATTGAAAAATTTAGCATGATGATTCTCCACCTTCACCACAACAAAAATAACAAGAAACTTGAATGGACATTGTCATTTTGCCTCCTATTATGATTAACCTGGATTATGATGATGAGATTGCTAAAATTGATGAGGAAGTGCATAGTGAGCTGAATTTATTGTTCTCCCCTTCCATGAGCTTAGATGATAACAAATTTGATGGTCCTCCTATAAAGAGTGACTCACCACATAAACTTGGTGATGCTCTTAGTACAACACCTGTCATTCCTTTGGCTAGTTATCTTCCTTTTGCATATGATGAACAAGATTGGGATGTAGATGAACTACTATAGGTTGACTCACATGTGTCATACTAGACTTCTATTTGTGTTCTTTGTGATTGCATATGCATAATGTGATCCCCTATATAGTGTTTCTTGGCATGCCTTTATATGTTTGTGAGCCTACTTTGGATTACCCTTGTCATTCTATTGGTGCAAGGATATAAAGGAATCAAATCTATTCTGGAATTCTTCTATTTGTATCTACATTCTTCTATCTATCATAACCTTTATCTTTTGTCTTGTGTTTTCCTTTTGGGGATGATGCAAGATGTCGAGACATTTAGGTATCTTCCATGTTGACCCAAAAGCTTCCCTTTAATCTCTCTCTCTCTCTCTCTCTCTCTCTCTCTCTCTCTCTCTCTATGTGTCATTCTTCCTTTGTGCTTATTGTTCCATGACTTATTTGGGGAATTCTGACATTTCTGAGCTTGACTATATCACTGCAATAACGACAAACATTGACACCAGATCTAAGGATCCCTTATGTGTTATCTTAGGATTGCATATAGGGGGCAATCCTCCTTTCCATGACATAGCTCTATCTTGAAAATATGTGTTACATAGGGCTTTCTGAATAAATCTCTCATGTATTGGCTTTTATTTTGTTCTACTTTAAAGTAATTGCTCATAGTACAGTGTTTAGCAATTTCTTTAAAGTGGGGGCATACGTGTCCCCACTCATTGTTTGCTTCAAAGTGTGGTATTCTTAATTCACATGATGTTTCTTCTTTGTGGTGTCGTTGGGTTTGATGTCCTTCAAGATTGTGACCTTTTTGAGAATATGACATTCCTCTTGACGGTGATGTTATGGATTGCATTCCCTAAGTTGTGAATCTTTATCCTTGACTAGTCCTCTCTTGGAGACATTAAGCATGATGTTCCCTAAGGTGATACCTTTCATGAACTAAGAAAACCCCCTTTGAATATCCTATTGAATGTATCAAAGCCACCAAGAATAACACAATTTTCTTGCCAATGGAGCCTTTATGTTTTTCAAGGACACCAAGCATAACACAACTTGTTTTCCAATGGAGCATTTTTCATGAGTGCCTAGCATAACCCATATTTCTATCCTTGTGACTATTTCTACGGAACCTTATCAAAGTTATCAGGAGGTATAACTTTGGTATTGTTAGTACAATGGGAGCCTATACCTAGCACGACTTCCCATTAGCCACTATTTGGGGCTCACCTAGTGGACAATGGATTTCACTAGCTTGAGTCAGTACATTTTGTTTACATAGTGGACAACAGGTTTCCACTTGTAAACATTTATGGAAAAAAATCTAAGGCTTGATCCATACCAGTTGGACTTACAATCAAGGCTTGATCCACCCCTCTTCCTCTTCTTCTCTAATTTTGCATTGTATGCTTGTGTATCTTGTCTTACTATTGAATATTTAACATATAGACATGTGTCTCTCTGTGCCATTGTTGGTTTTCCATGAGATATTAGATCTTGGGGGCTTAATCATCCTCCTTGAACTTTGTTGTCTTATCATTCCAATATTTGTACAATTACCTCTCTTGATGCTAGTTTGTCTACTTTAGTGTGAGTTTGAGTGTAGGGATCATCCTCTCACTAAAGTGGGGGATAAATGTAGTGTCAAAAAATGTACTCCTTTACATTTTAACACTATGTTTGGGTCCCTTAATTAATTGGACTTAATTAAGCCTCTAATTGGCCCAATTTTGCATCTACAAGCCTAATTAATTACAATTTTTGAAAGGGGAATCATGATTTAATTAATGCAATTACCATTTTTAACACCCCGAAATGAATAGGTCCTAGAAATTTAGGTCAAGACCCATTCACCCTTGGGTGAATGGGTCCCCTTTAGTTGCTAAATTCAAATTTTTAACATGTTTTTAGTGGCCTTTTTATGATCCCAAATTCAATTTTAAATTTCAGCTTGTAATGTTTAATTTTCGGGAATTAGAAAATTACCTATAAAAGCAAGGTATTTTTATCAAATTCAAATCCTAGAAGCATCCTAAAATTTTCAATGGATCAATTTCAAGAGCTAAAGATTATTTTCAAAGGTGTTCAAGAGCATATTTCTCAAGAATTTGTTGTAGCATTCAAGATCTCAAGCATCGTGTCAAAGTTATAATCATTCATGCATGTTTTTCGAGCTAATATTGTGATGTAGGTTTAAAGAATTCAAGTCAAAATCCAAGAATCAAGATCAACATCCAATCAAGCCATTTCCAATCCTTTAAGGGTTTCAAATCAAGGTTTTTGTGAGTTGCAACATAGAAAGTGTTTGTTCATCATTCTTTTCATGTTTCATTATTTCATTTCAAGGTTTAATTACCAAAACAGGGTTTGACCAAGGAAAATTGTCATTCACCAAAAAAATCCCTCTTATGTGTTTTTTAGATCTTAAGTTGAAGAAGGATTGAAGATCTATCAAAAGAGAAAAATTGCAAAAGTTGTCAACATTATCGTCAAGCCACAAAAACTAACTGTCAAAATCTAATTTTGAATTTTTGACTATGAAACCTGGAGGAATAAGGAGTGTAGACCAAGGAGAAGAGGACTATATAGTAGATTTCAAACCCATGTAGCAAGACCCATTCACCCTAGGGTGAATCTATCCTAGGACGACACTCAACACAAGATTTTTGTGACAGGCGTATAAAATCAAATCCTTCTCAGATCTGTTGAAACTTTCTAGATTCTATCATATTAAAGTTTAATTTAGATGTTTCAAGTTTCACATTACATAATTGAGTTCATTTGGTATTTTTCTTTTATCTCCCAATTTAAGTGTATTTCAGGATGATTTATCCCATCCTAGAAGTCATAAGGAAAACAACAATATCTCCATTAAGATTGACTCACCTAAGGGTTGAAAGTCAATCTTCCCCTAGGGGATCTCTTTCTCCTAATGAAATAAGGAAGGAAAGTGTAGGTGCATACCCCCATTCAAAATCCATCACCCACATTTCCCCTTGTTTCAACTGGCTGTAGATGGTTGTCTGTCATATGTCACAAATTATGCCATTGAAGCTGTTTAATTATCGGCCCTCATTCCTAACTCATCCAATCACGCTATGCATCTAAAATTTCTTAAAATATTTTCCCAGGATTCATTGAAATATTTTTACCTAAGTCTAAAGTCCTAAACCCTAAGTCCAAGTATGCATTTATGCCTTAATGTTCTCGTCGACCTACTGATGGCCCCTTTTAAGCTACAAATTAGTGTACATGCTTTGAAATTTTATAAGTTATTTTCTGCTTGACCGCATATTGTCAAGTGTTCAATTCCTATTGGTTATGTTAGCTCGTGCTCTATATTTTATTCTTTAATATTTATCCATAAAACCGTGGGAAGACACCACATGTCTAACCTCTACAAAGTCTTATGACGAGCATATGGAGGGCCCAAGGTCTAAATCTTATGAAGGTGTCATGTGGCATGATCTAGACCATTCCCTACAATTCCACAGGGAACCCTTCATGAAGACCATTATTGATCACAAAAATACGGGATGCCGCCACATGGCAGAGTTTAAGCCGTCTAATGAGGAATCTTATGATGTTGATGAAATCTACTAAGTATTGCAAGCATAAGGGAGACATCAAATAGTGCATGTATCTTGGACACGCAGCACAATCTAGGAGGATTTTTGCCATTCTTTGCGACTTGATCTACCAGTCCAATGTATGACCACAGAAATGTGAGGAAACAACATATGGATTTCTCTTACCTATTTGAAGACGATGGAGCCCTTGGTGACAAGGAAAAGGGTTTCTACATGGACAAAATCTATTGGCTCATGATTTTTCAAATATGATCAAGTCTTTTCAAACTTGCTTGACTTCATCTGAGCCATCCAATCAAACAAATCAACAATAGATCAATGATCAAATTCCAAAAATGTATAATGGGTAGTTGCAAGCTCGTTGGTTCGTACGAGTGAGGATTAATGGAAGACAAGACACCATAGGGTTGAATTCGAGTTTTTTTTCACCATAAAAGCTCGAATTAAAGTATTATTGCAAGTTATCAAAGCATTCAAACCATGGGGAGATCAAATTTGGTGAGGTTTTGAGCTCTCATCATCTAAAAATAGGGGTTTATTATTCATGCACTTGTAAGTGAAATTCTACTCAATGTTTTATTATTTCCTCACAAAATTACCAATAGCTACTTGCTTTCATGTTGGAATTCCAATCTTAATTCTACTATAGGCTAGGACTTTTCTTGTTTACATTTAAATTGCTTAGAACTTGCCTTAGTTCTTTTCAAATTAGATATAAAACCCTAAAATCGCTAAACGAACTCTAGTTTTTCCTACATTACTATCAAGATTCTACCTCCTAGGTCACAATCCTCTGCTTCGACCATGACCTTAGCCATACATGATGAAATTTTAGCCCAATTACCTAATTCAACCAATAGTAAAGTCGATAGTAAAATCAAACTACAAGGCTTCAGAGAAAATACAGGTTTCATAGATATATATTATGGGGTTAGATATATTGAATTAACCCTATTTGGTTGGGAATTGTTTAAGTATTGGTATGGGAAGAGGAATGCCCCAGTTCCAACCTACAATGTGTGGAGTTTAGACTTAGGGAAACTTGTTGTCCCTAATGTCTACCTTGATGTGGATATGATAAAATCAATAGCTACCAACTATGATGAAAATATCAGAGAACACACTTGGGTGGTGTGATGGAAAAAATGGATAGGCAATCAATTATTGATGTCTTCCAATTAAAACCTTATGTAAGCAAGCCCATCAACCTAGAGGAAATCAAAATATAGTATGAGAAGAATAAAACTACTTACAAGGAAATTCTCTTACCTAGGTTCAAAATTAATAAAAAACATAGGACTCTTAGGATCTCACTTGTGGAACAAGAACCCTTTCAAGTAGATGGTTTTGAATGGTATTTTGCCATTGAAACATACCACACATTGTGCCAAGTTATAGGAATTAACCCTCTAAAGAAGATGCATGTTGCTTTCATGTTTATGGCTACAAACATCCAAAACCTAATGGTGAATGAGCAATATGATTATGCTTCTTACCTATCAGATGTAATTCATAAGAGGTTGGTAGCCATTAAGAAAGGAGAGATAGGAGTGATGTTCTAGTGTTATTCACTTTTGTGTCACATATTCTTATCTTGGGGAAGGAAGGATTTAGAAGATGGTTCGTAAATCAAGTTGAAGGGAGAGAAGGATGAAGACATCCCAGTGTAGATGTGGAAACATTTGCTTGATAGGCATTGTCCACAATCAAACTATGTGGCATTCGCTAATTTATTTGCTACTTAAATAATATATTTCTTAAAAGGTCAAGTATTGAGAGTTCCAGCTGAATTGCATGATTTTATAAGGCCAGTTGAGAGAAATCCAGAATTGGGAATCAAGCACAATTAGGGAGATGTGATTGTATATTCAGATTGCACTATTCTAAGGGTATATGGGAGCCATGTTTCTTCACATGTTTTTCCTAGGTTTGTGTCAGTGAGAGTTGGATTTTCAGAAGTAATGCGGTAATTGTCTCATGCTAAAGGGGCCCACTTGGCCAATAAGAAAAAATGTTCTTTCTTCCCACACCTCACGGTATTTTCAGACTTTTCTATAAACAAGAATGGATGGAAATAAATTCCTGAGGTACTTAATATTTATAGGATGAAGCCAAAAAGGGCCAGAAACTATGATCCAAAAGGATTTATTGATGCCTTAAGGAAAATAATCAACAATTCAAGGTTTTATCATTGGATTGACTATCTTGAGGATGTTATTAGAAACCAATTTTAAATGAAGGAGATTGAGGCTAGAAAAGAAAAATGGATTGCTTTTGAGAAATCTGAGAATGCTAAAACTAAAAAAAAGACCCCTCTTTCAAGGGAGTATACACAGATATAGATGTTTTGGTCTTAAAAATTGAGACCATCTTGCAATATTTTAGCATAATTGTTGGGGAGACACCCAAGGCTCAATAACAAGATAAAGGAAAATCTCATGTACTAGAATAGAGGCCAACATATCAGCCTCCAAAGATACCTTATGTGTTTACATGAAAACCAAAGGGAATTGTAATGAAGGAACAAACAAGAGCTTCTCCTTCTCTATCGATTGAGTTAAGAGTTCCAACACCAATGCATCAGGAACCCCCTTCTCCACCACATAATTTCATTGACATTGATTCACCACACAGGGAATTTTGACCAAAGATGAGAAGAGTTGAAAAATCTAAACTTGTTGACTAGCCACCAAACTCTGAGGATGAAGAATTTGTTGTAACTATAGATGACTTCATGCAAAAAATTCCATCTCCCAGAAGGATGATGACTTGCCAACCCCAGAGAATAGTATTACTAAGGTAGCTTTGAGATAAGTTTATGATGTTGATGATATCAGAGATGAAGCCTAAAAAAGGTTCATGGATGATGACACTTTTGTGCACAGTGAAGTGTTTAAGGAATTTGTGTGGAGAAATAGAAGGGATGAATATGAGAGAATATTGAAAGAAATGAAGAAATTCCTTGATTAGTCAAGGGAAGAAATATCATAAAGGTTAGCAATTTAAATGAAAGTTGAACAAAAAGAAATGACACCTAATGAGGGAAGGAGATTGGTAAGAGAAAATTGTATTCTCTTATAACCTGAATGGGACATAGCATCAACTATTGCCCTTGATGTTGTAACGAAGTACAACACTCAATTATTTGCAACTAAAGATGAAGCATTGTCTGTACTATTTGGATCTACATTCAGTCCTAAATGGGACACATTGGCTATTTGGGTTGTTTACAAAATATAAACAAGCCAGATATAGAAAATCCAATAGGAGACCTAAGAGGAGGGTTGATAATCAAGAGGATTTCAGATACTTCTACGATCGAGGAAACAACATTAGTTGTCAATGCTGCCCAATTTAGTAAGGCAATAATTGAATCTTTACAAGAACAATGTGATCAAGAAATAAAGAAATATTAGGATCTTCTTGTTGAATACAAAAAGGATTAAAAAAAATTACTCAATTGGAATTGCAATTAGAGATGTTAAAAGCACAAAAAAAACATGGGTCCAACAACAACAACCACAACAACATGCACCTCCACCATCTCCTCCACTCTAACCTTTAGCAATGGTGGTGTATCAAGACAGGTCATTGGTGCCAAGTACCTCTACAACACCTCCTCCTAGAGAAAGAATCAACATAAGAGCATTGTTAGAGAATATGAAAGTCTATAATGAATTGCTTGAGCATTATATCTAGAATACAAGAAGGATGTAAATGTGGACATTGTCTGTAACATGTTGGGACACTTGATGGGTAAAATTTTAAGGAAAACTTATGGTGTTCACAAGAATTATTCTTTAATGATTGCATCTTTTGACATTTTTGTAAGGGATAGAATGGAGGTTATTCCTCTCATGCAAACATGGATTCCAAGATTGAATTCTTTAGGAGGAATGATAAAAGGATCTACCTATGATCCTAATAAACCAAAACAAATCATTCCTACATATCAGATTGTGAAGAATTCAGCGGAGTACAAAGGAATGGTAGACCCTACGGAGGAGAAAGAGAAAGAGTTGCTCAAGGATTTTAATGAGAGTGACTTGGAAATTATTCTTGATATCTTGAATGAGAATGGTGGAGTGAAATCATATGAATATTGGAGAACACAAATGGAAAAAATCACTACCACATTGGCATATCTAATTTGTGAAAGGGATCCCATAGATATTAAATTCATTAAGAGTTGTATTGATAAGGTATGGGACACAAATAGATTCTTGGAAGAATTTGACAAGGAGGCACTTTCTATGATGAGAAAATATGGAGTTTACATGACTAGATTGGATGAATCTATGGCATTCAAGTGGCCTACAAAGGAAGAATATGATGCATGGGATAAAAGATACAATCAACTTCTTGAATTGTAAATATTTTAGATGATGTGGAACATTATTTTTGTCCTATATGCACAATCAACAGTAATCAAAGTCTCCAACAACTTTGGCTAAAGGATTTTTCCTTCTAGTGGTCAAGGTTTTTGTCTTACATGCCTATTCAAATATCTAATTGACTAGGAGATGAGGGAAGTGGAAAATAGTATAACTATCTACATTGGGAACTTTTTGGAAAGGACAAATATTACAAGTAAATATAACTGTATTTGTCCTTAGAAGATTTCTTCCACAAGCAGTTGTGCTCATATCATGAAATGTAATTGATAGTCATATGAAAATATGCCATGTGTACTTGGCTTAAAGCTTGTATTGCTCCCTTGTTCTTATAAAAGGGAAATTAAGACCATTTTCATAGATATTTTGGAGAAATTTTGTATTGGAGAGCATAGAGAATAGAGTCTGAGTCTTTCTAGGATTTATTGATTCTGAATTGTATGTGGTTTGTAAGTTTTTGTTTAATGGTATTGGAATTTTTGAATGCAATGGCATTGGCTAATTTTTTCCTATTGTATACTTCATACAAATTATGAATGAAAAATGATCAATGATCTTTCAATCCATCGTCATTATCTTTCCATTGAATGTATGTTCTTATTATAGCTCTTGTTCAAAGAATTAGTTAAAATTCTTTAGTGAGAACATATATTTGTGTGAATGTATGTGTTGATGCCAAAATTTGGCAAGGTAACAGACTTTTGTTGGAAACTCAGTTAAAGGAGGGACCTATTGCACTAAACTAATTAACCTCTAGATTTTAAAGAATCTGACTCTTCTATAGCTGGGGTTTTCAATGGGAAAAGGAAGCAGGTATAAAAATAAAAGTGTCTAACTAGGGCAATGCATCAAAACTTAGGTGTAAAGCATGATAGACCTATCTTGTAGATGTGATCTAAGGGCCCGTTCAACAATCTGCTATGTTTAGAATAAGAGGAAACTAAGCTAAAATCTAAATGATTCACTTTAATGACATAAAATAATATTCATACGCATTTACTGAAAAGAGGAGTCGAAGACATGAACTAAATTAGAAAACTTACATTCAAACTATAGAATTTTTGTAAATGAAACATTCACCACCACAATGGCACAGTAAAAATTTATCAAAATCTTCAAGAAAACAAAAAGTTCGAACAATGGCACAGTCTACAAGTCTTTACAATAATATAAAAAGAGGTAAAGGCCTGGTTCTTCTACCTATATTTCTTCTCTAAATTCTACACACCCTCCTTTTGCTTCAATAGCAGTATTTATAATGAACCCTAGCTTAGTGAGCCAATAACCGAAAAGATCCTCCGATCATGGGCAATAATGCATTTAGCAATAATTTCCCCTTTGTTGTCGCAATCGAAAATATTTGAGCCATGAACGAGGACATCCCAAAGCCAAATGCATCCCCTGCAAATGATGGAAGTGGTCCCAAAAGACCAAAATGCCAACACGTGCAATTCAATCATGGCGGGAGTTACATAATAGGGCAGTTGGTGATAGGTTGTCGCCTGCCTATTTTCCTTGACGAGGAAGTCTTTAGAAGATCGTGTGGTGGACATTCGAGGGTCGATGCTCATTCATCCCCTTAAGCGATGAAAAACCTACGATGTGAATACACGTTGAGGTCTCTGAACATGTTGCAATGAAGGTCAGGTCCACTAAGGAGTGTGCGCATATAGATGCTACGTGGCATTTGGTCGACGCGTGAAAGGGGAACGATGCAAAGGGGCACAAAAAATTGTGAATTTTCGACAAGTGGAAGCATGGCGCAAGCTTTTGAAAAGTGAGGAGAGGAAAATCTTGCGAGGAGTGCTTGGCTAACAAGTGGTGGCATTTGCAATGAGACTACACGAAAGGAGTCAAATGTTGCTTTTTCTTTAGAGGAGGGCGTGGCCAATACTTAGGAAAAATAGAACTACCTAAAGGGAGCATGGGAATTTTGTATTCATAGCTCTTGGCAACTTAACACGAGCGTTTTCCCTACGGAACGAGGAACCAAAAGTTTTTGATTGTAGACCAAAGACTTCTTCATTGGGCAGCGTGATCAGAGCTTAGAGAGGGCGGTCTGAAGAGGTAGCCATTCATCTTCAGAGGGAGTCGATATGTCGTGCAGATTCTCTTGTGCTCCATCCAGATTCATAGCTTCTTTGTAAGGCAGCACCAACAATATACCGGCCCAGGATTTGAGCTGAAAATAAGTTGTGCGACTGGATGAATGGTGCCCTCAATATCTCCTGCAACAATGGGTTGACTAAAACCTTGAAAGGCAAATGATTCATGTTGCTTCTGCTTAATCTTTGTTGCCATATGCTTCGTCATGGTTACTGATTCATTTTCGAGAAATGTAGATGGTAAGCCCATTTGAGTTAGGTGATCGAACTTGGCCTACATGTTGCCCATAAGTTGATCCAATTTGGTGGCACACTCATTGGTATGCAGGACAACTTTGTGATAGTGGATGAACCTATTGGATGTCTTAGTTATGGCCTTCTAGTCTTCAATTCCTAAATCTGCCAAGACTTCGTCAAGGACCTGATATAGCATCTCCAATAATTTTCTAGCATCCAAATTTCTTTCGATGATGGACTCTAGGAATTTCCCAATTTTCACACAAACATCTCTACCCAAGTCTGTTGGTTCTACCATAAATCGGAGCGTTGGTTGTAGAGTTAGTCAAAAATCCTTCACTCTTTCCCAATATGAGATGTATAACTATTGAGCCACCTAAAGAAGGTCTGCTTGATTGACAGGGGTTAAGGTAGAGTCTTTTAATAAGGAAATCTTTTCATTCCTTTGCTCCATATCATGCGCTAGCTTTGCGACCTTTTGGTTTGTTGTGGAGAGTTATCCCTGTAGGACTCGTGATTTCATGACCTAGCTAGCCTCTGCTCACTCTTTGTTTGTCGTTGCTTGTTCTAATGAAGACTTTAGTTCAATAATTTCATTCTCTAATTGAGCTCGGTGGACATCAAAATCCACATCCCTCTATTGTATTTTCTACTCTATTTGAGCATGTTGGTGATAAATATATTCATCATTTTGTCATATCTCCTACTCTAGCTTTGCTAACTACTCTTGATACTCTTTGTTATTTTGTTGTAGCTCAGTGATCAAGTTTGGATCGAGAGATCAAAAAATTTATAGTTCTTCGTGGAGCTTTGCATGCTCCTCCTCCTTTTGTTGGGATAAGCGCTTATATTCAGCTTCTTTAGGTTTATCCTTGGTGAGAAAGATCTTGACTCTACTCTTTATGTTCTTAAGCTCTTCTTCCCTTTTCTTCAACTATCGATCGGACTTAAGATAGCTGATGGTCACCACCCGATGTGTTTCCTCCATGAGCTCCACCTTGTCTTGAGGTCGGGCTATGCTTGAATTGATTCTAATGACGTACATGTTGTAGTCATCTAGCTGCATTTCTCCCTGTGGCTTGATGATAATTAGGTGCATAACTGCAAAGTGTAGTGACTATTGAGCTTCATTAAAAGTTGTATGTACCCTCAGTTTTGTCGGCTTCTTAGAAACTTTAGCCTTTTTCCTTTGGGATCTAATTTCTTGAGCTTGCTTAATCTTGTCTCCTTCTGATAAGAATTTAGAGGGTGACCTGATGAGTCCACCTGTGAAAGGTGCACCAGGGGGAAGGGTGAAAGGGAATGAAATGTTGGCAGTACCAAGAGAATTTTTCTTTGGTATGCTAATTGTCTAAGGAAAGAAAGGATGGATACTCCAATACTCTAATTGTAGACCAGTAGAAAGACTTACGAGAAGCGAAGTCGTTGCAACTTCTATCTATTGGGCAGAATGGATTGGTTCTGACACTGCGATGGTATGTGATGCGTCACTGAAGGTAGTGGAGGTAGAGTATGAGAAGCTTTGGGATGTGAAATGGGCTGAAGCATATGGTGTGAGGTTCTACGGAGGAGTAAAGGAAAATGGGGCCGCCTAAGAGGATGGTTCTGACACTGCAACGAATATTGGAATAGTGGCTAAAATGCATTGGTTGATGCATGAACCAAGAGGTGTTGTAGACGCAACATTGGTAACTAAGGTTTATGAGACTAGAGAAGAGGGAGAAAAAGATACCTACAGTATGTGTGATTGTTTTCCCTTATCTATTGTCGACTCTTTGTTTGCCTCAAGGCCCTACAGATGCTCTCCCAAAGGTGTCTCAACTCGCGACTGCTTCTTCGATGGTGATTCACCCACTTCTATGGTTTCGGTTTGTTGCAGAGAGGTTTCCTGAGTTCGCTTTTTTTTCCAATTACGATTCAGTGAAGACCTTGCACATGATATGTTAACCCGTACATTAGAAGAGACCCTTCTAGGTTGCTTCACGGCCTTTCCCTTTGATTGATTCAAGACGTCTTGTGTGTTTGCTTCTAGTATTTCTCCCTTGTCTAATTGTGATTTGGTCGACTTTGAACTAGAGTCCTCACCACTTTCATCAAAATCTGAGTGCTCATCATTCCATAATTTTTTGAGCTTATCATCCATCTCCTCGGTATCATATGGGGCCTTGGTGCATCGGGTCTCCTACTAATATATCCAAAAATCATGGACCGTCTCCTCCTTCTAGCTATAATTTCTTAGTAGGTTATTGCAGAGAGTAGTTTCCATTTTCTTTGTCTTATCATATTGCACTGTGCAAAGGTAGAAACCAAGCCAAGGGGGTCGACCACCTTCAGTAGGGATGTACACTAGATCAAAAATAAACTTGTTTGCATCCGACATCGGGTTTTGATGCTTCTCCTAGTAAGGTCGGGGGGAGTGTTCCACCTTGACATACTTGCTTGGCAAGTCATCATCTGGGTTGTAATTCCATTTGTCACAAATCCACAACAACCTCAAATGAGATAGCTTTTCTCCCAGTACGTTGTGATCCTTTCTTTTTGCCATGACTACAGTTTTGTAGCACTTCGGGCATTTGAGGAATCCTTTCTTCTTTGATTTCCCATTGCAAAAGGTGGCATCCATAATTGATACCTGGCGAAAAAATTCAAGCGCCAGTACCCAGTCTGTAAGACATGCTGGAAGTTGAAAAGGCTCACCGGTGAAACCCCACAATCGGATGAACATGAAGTCCTCACCCAGGAACCAGTTGCACTTTGGAGTGAAGCTCTACATGAACTCAGTCTGGTCTAAGTTGAAATGCAAGATAGTACTGTCTCCTCTTAAATCTTGCGGAATCGGATATAAGAAATAATCTAAAAATTTGTAATAATCAAATGTCTCAGAGAGAATGGGAGTCCATGTGGAAACCGGCTTCCTTCTCTAATTGTCGTCAAAAATGGAGAGCCTCAAACGCTTATGGAAGAAGTCAAGATTTTGATGCAAGAACATATGAGCAAGAAATGATGGGAACCTGAACCTCCGTTGAAGCTATTACTCTGCTATCTAAATGAGCATCTCTTGCACAATGAATTCATCAAAATTGTACTAGAACAAATAGTGTTACTTGCATAATTGAAAACCTAAACCGAGCTGAAACTCATGGACCTCCTTGTCAATGTTTAGGCCGCAAACAAATGCCAACATAGTGAAGGCATCCTTCATGTCATCCTTGAAGCTCTTATGCATCACTGGGATTTGTATTGGCTTATTAGGAGCTTCTCTAATTTTTTGAGTCTTTGTGTTATAGAAATCTAACGCCAGGTCTCTAGTCCTCCAATAGCTCTCCCCTTTTGCTGGATTGGAATTCTCCATTTTAGGCACTTTGGAGTGAAACTCTGAGATACATAGCATATTCTATACAACCTCCCTACATATAACCACGCTCACTTCCTGACCCTCAATGGTCTTGGTGTCTGGATTGAAATGCTTGATGGCCTCGTTGACCAATTCAGGGCAATAGTGCATGAGCGGGACCATATATTGTGGAAGCCCACTGTACCAACATTTATGTGTCAGGGAGTTTGGGTTGCTATTCTTTCTCATCCTCTCACAAGCTACTTCCCTCAGTGATTTGGGATTTTTTGCAAGAATGGGGTTATGAATATTTTTCCATTCTTCTTTGATTTGTTTCTTATCTTTGCGAGGAATTTTCTTCTGTGCATCCCACGTATTTACCCAGGTTGGCTTCTCTGGAATTCCAAGTGAGACATAAGAGACATCCTTGAAGACTTCGGCGGCTGGTAACACACACATTATATTGAATAAGCTCTTGGCCTCTTCTTTTTGTATTTCGGCCTGGGAACCTTGAGTAGTTTCCATAACTTGCCAATTTTACCTAGAAAGCACACTGAAGTGGTATAAATGGAACCCAAAACACAACACAAGGTTTCTGGTTTCAAAACCCGACAACCTTTTGCTTCAGCTTAAATTTACACCGAGGCAATGAACTCTTTGTGATTACTCCTGCATTCGACTCCCTTTGCTGCAAAATTGCATCACATCTAGCTCCTTAATAATTATATTATTCTAAGTTTTTTTGCTACTTCAATAAGTTTTATACTTTGTCTGATTTTTGCATGCGATACTTAGCTTTTCTCTTTAATTTCCTGTCTTCAATTGGTAGACAATCATTGCCTTTTTGCATTTAATTCGACATGTAACGCCAACTCCTCTATCCACGTGGAATGAGCTACTTGTCATTTTTGACAAGGCAAATATTCATAATTGTGTTAGAGATAATACCCCTTCAGCGTGATTTTCATGGGAAATTGAGTCGCCATCTCCCCGTTATTCACCTTCTCGCTTGTCCTCACCATTAATATCTCTGAAAGCATAATTAGGTTGATGTTGTAATGAGTACTCTAGGAGGATTCATGTTCACCCTTGGAGCTTGAAAAGGTCTACATGTTGACACCTAAACACCTGTCTATATCCGCCATCGCCTAAGCTTGCCACCAATTTGCATTAATTCATTACCGCTCCTTAATCCTACACACAACAATTCGTACCTATGGATGCAACTAGGTTGGAAATTCGAGCTGGCCTTTTGGGTAAGATTCTCAAGCTAAACTTGATTACCATCATTCTTGGGATGTAGGCTACCTCGAGTGTTTCTATAAAAGGGCCCTGTCATAGCAACAAAACTATACTTAGCTATTTAACAAAAGCATTAGGAAATTTAGATAGCATAATTGCTTAAGCGGTTGAGTAGGTTTTAAATTTCCAAAGCACTAGACTTAGGTGTTTTGAGCAGAGGCTGACACAATGAATACTCCAATTAAGCTAATGTGCAACAAGTCTCAAACAATTTTTTTGGGAGAGATCTCCAATAGGCATCTAAAACGTATAACCAAAAACAAACACTCACTTGCCATCATAGCCACGAAATGGGTTTTGGGCAAAGATTATATTGAGTATGAAAACAAATATCGAGTAAACAGAGATATATGTTCCCACTTTTTTGCTTTGCTGCTTGACATTGAAGCTCTGAAAGCCATGATTCTTCACCTAACGCTTCAAATTTTCCCAAAACTATACCTCAGAGGCCTTATTGAAGCAGTAACCAATGCAGTGTATGGTTTGGGCCTCCTGGTAGCAAGTGACCTACAAAGGCTTATTGAAGAGGATGCGGTGGTACCATGGGTACCATTTCTAAGTGGGTTCTGGCTACATTCGCTAATTGAGCATCGTGAGAGAGCCACCCATGCATGCCACTTCTTGTTGCGTTGCTATAATGTGGTGCTATTTTATGACGTGGACTGGTACACTGACTTCAGGAACCTTGTGTTCCCTCTGCCACTTGTTCTAGGTGTTGGTGCTACTATTCTGAATCCTACTACTGCTAGTGATAACCTTCTTTGTTGCCCCTGAAAATGCTCCAGTTGATGAAGGCAATGCTCACACAGATGGCGACAATGTCTATACTTCGGCCACTTGAAGATTAAAACATCCTTTTCTCTTTTGTATATATACCTGAAAGAGGGCTTGCATATACATATATATAAGGAAGCCTCATATAATTTCATATTTTGAATGCATGGACCTAGATCCATTTTTTCAATGTTTTTATCAATATATATATATATAGAATATACTTGCTATCTACAAAACATTGTCTTCATTCTTGTGCTCTCTGCAACTCCTATGGAATTCTCTGTATCTAAATCTTGATTTCTGCAATATGAGTGATAATGTCCTTCTCTACTTCTGTAAAAATTGGGTCTCATGAATTTTCCTTGCTTTTGTTACTATGAAAAATGTTGTAAAAGAATTGGCCGACAAACAAGAAAGGGAAAATTATTTACAGTAATCACATATTTACGCATGCATGAATTATCTAAAGCTTAATTGAACAATTTTAAGTGAATTTCGTTAACCAGAATTCCCAATGCTTCTTTTTTCATGTTTTCCAATTTGAATGCATTATTTTGTTTGCTTTGAATTATTTTGAAAGGGCCTTCCCATAGTCTATCAAATTTTCCATGCTAGTCAGGCTTCACAGCTCTTTCATTGAATATTAGTACCAGATCTCCACATTTCATACCATGGTCTGAAGCTTTCTTGTCAAACCATCTCTTAACCACCTATTGGTAGTTAGTCATGGCTATTAAGGATTTTTCCATTTTTTCTTGCACCTCCAATAATTCGGCCAACCAAACTTCCATAGCTCTGTTTTCTTCAATCTCTAGAGACTTGAGCAGTTGTAGTGCAGGTATCTCTATAGATATTGGTAACAGTGCCTCCTTCCCATATACTAGTTCATAGGGTGAAGTCTTTATGGCTTGCTTGGGAGTTATGTGATCTTCCCATAATGTAGTTTGAAGATTTTTATACCATTCTCTCTCATGATCCGAACTGATCATTTTGATGAGTCAGTCCAGATTTTTGTTAGTTGACTCAGCCATGTTGTTTTCCTATGGGTAGTAGTTTGAGGATGTTTTTAAGTATATTCCATCCTCTAATGTGAACTGACTTACCCTAGAACCTAGGAACACTTTAGCGTTGTCTGAGATAATAGTCTTTGGTGCACCGAATCTTGTTACCAGCCCTTTGAGAAAATCTACAATTTCTATTTTTTTTGCATTCTTCAGGGGTAGAGCTTCGATCCATCTTGTGAAGTAGTTAGTGGTTTTTAGGATCCACTTGT
>CM021100.1:318508107-318530677 GCA_007115665.2 Sequoiadendron giganteum | reverse complement strand
TCAGCCTATCTTTATCATTTTGTGGGACTTCTTTCTCAACTTTAAGTTTTCTTTTGTTTCCAACCTCAAGGTCAGTGTAGTCCACTTGGTCTGCTACAAATTTCCTTCCATTATTCCTCACATCATCATAGTTGAACAAATTTTTGAGGGTGACCAACCCTTTCAGAAGCTTGTTTGATCTCAACTCGATGATTTGTCCTTCGTATGCTTCTTCAAATTTTGGCCTAAACTGATCAGAAAACTCTCCCAACTATTGGATGAACGGGGCGATGTGTTCATTTCTTTGAAACACTTGTCAGCTCTGATTATTGTCAAAAATGGAGGGTCGGACGATCACTTGCACAGAGTATGCATTTTTTATCAAGTCAGAGACATGATCAAATTGGGATCCTATTGTCGCCATGCGATCCACATCTGAATTTTTCTCTCTTGGCACAACATGGATGTTAAAAGCTTCAAAACCTTCGACGAGGTCCCATACCCTATGCCTATAAGACCGCATATGAATATGTTTTGCAGCAGAGACATTTCTGACTTGGTTGATTATAAGTTCAGAATCTCCAAATACCACTAGTTGTTTGATACCCATGGTTTCAGTGAGGCTTAGTCCTTGTGCGAGACCCTCATACTTGAATTCATTGTTTGATCAAGAAAACTATAATCAAAATGAACTTAAGATATGCTCATTGGATGGAGACGTTAAGCGTATTGCAGCTCCTACGACAACCTTGCATCTCACACCATCGAAGTGCAATTTCTAGAGCTTTGAAGCTTGTTTGGGGATTGAATCCTTTAGTTCCCTTGAGAACTCTTGATCCTCATCATAGGTGGCATAGGTGCCCAATCCAATAGCATGATAATTTTTGAAAGGATCGATGCCTACATTCTCGGTTAAGAAGACTTCTTCTCAATCGGCTCTATCTTTTGTTGTATGTCCATGCTCCAACAATTCGCTGCCACTGGCTTCTTCTTTGGTAACAGAGGCATTAGTGCCTTCATAGTTGATCATAGCTTCATCGGCTACATGATCCAAATGCAAGGATTTTGATACAATCTTCATCTTAGAACTGTTCTTGGTCCTAAGAATTAGGTGAGACCCATCCAAAAAAAAGTATCCACCTATCTTCATTGTAAAAATTGTGTGATAGACAAAGGTTGAACATGGGAGGAACGTCAATGGTCACGGTGACTTGCAACACTATGATGCAAGGAGAAGAAAACAAGGTTAGAGGGAGGTTTTAATAAGGCCCATAGTTTCGACGTTGTTCCCATCCAGATGCATAACTCTTCTCTTTAAAGGCTTGTAGTTGAGTCCTAAAGCTTCTACTATTTGCTTGGGCATAACTGTGGTGCTAGTGTCAGATTCAATCATGGAATTGTGCAGCAGTTTCTTCCCTATAATGAGGGCCAGGAAGAAAGGCTTGGGTTTCGACTTCTCTCCTTTAGCCCCGATCAAGGACTCCTCTGTAGTATTAGAAAGAACTTTGGTTGGAGATGTTGAGTTTATTGTGATTTGGGAGTTTGTTCTTTTGATAGTTTGGTTGCATCCTTCTGTATATCCTTTTGTAGCAATGAATTTTGTTCTAGGATGGCTAAAATATCCCAAATGGATACATTAGTGGAAGATTTCTTCAATTTTTCCACCACGTTGAAGGGTGGTGGATTTGGAGGTTTCTACTACTTTGATTTAGTGTTGATAATTTCTTTGTACAGCTACGGCTGTGGAGCAATTGTAGAAAGGCCAGGGGGTTGGTCTGAGACATTTCTAGACTATGGAGTGATTGTTTCGCCTATGAATATTCTCTTTGAGTGAGTGTTGTAGTCAGACCTGTACTTGTGGGGTTGTTGATGCAGATGCTTCATTAGTGAACATTGCTTCCTCTCCTTCCATGAATGAGAGGAGAGCATGGTTAGGGGCTATGTCACTTTCTTGTTCTGAGGGCATTCCCTGCATCTGTGTAGTGAGAACCACATTCTCCATTTGGTGAGATTCATATGTGTATCCTGAATTTGTTGCCACTCCTTGATTGTGTTGCTTCGCAACTTTTTGGTGTAAATTGCTACATGAAATTTTTTGAGGGATATGAGAGTCACCACAGGGATTGAAGTCTTCAACGAGATTATTTTGTCCCGCGGTCAGCTCTCTGCTTGTACTAGTTTGAGTGGCTCCCAATAGAGTTGGTACTGGCACCATTTGGTTATTTGTTTGAGTCAGCGGATTTGCGCGTGCAGCTCCTTGGTATTGATTTTGTTGGTAGGAGGGCTTGCTGCCCTGATAGCCTTGGTAGGATGGTCTTGGAGGAGCAGCCTGATTATGCTTGATAGTGGTTACTTCATTTGTCAATTTTTATAGCATCTCCCTTATGTCACTCATTTTGTCCTTTGAAGCACTAGATGTAGAAGCAATATTTTTTGGTGCACTTGGATATGTATACATAGATGGAGGAGGTGCAGGCGTGCTAGTAGATGACATCTCTTGAGTAGAAATCTATATTTTGAGGAATATCGGTATAATGGGTCGAGGTGGCAACTTCCCAGCATCAATTAGGTTCTTCTCCGCCTTTACTACTATATTGTATGCATCTAGTAATGTAGTTTCGTCGAGTGACTCGATCATCATGGAGATGTCGGCGTTGATTGATTTTAGGTAGAACATGAATGCTAGCTCGATTGGCAGTCGAATAGCATTCTAGATTCTCTACCAGGTTGTATGGAAATGGGCATTGAAATCAATCATAGCTTCAGATGGGGCTTTCTTGATTGTTGATAGCTGATGATATAGCAAAGACCTGTCTCCGTCATTGGAAAATATTTCATAAAATGGATCCCAAAGCTCATCCCAGGTGTTGATAGTATTAGCTAGTAGAGTGTGATACCAATCTAGTGCTTTTCCTCGCAAAAAGAAGTAAGCAATCTCAGCACTATGTTCTGATCCGTGACTCTGTGTACTAGACACACGTCTGCAGCATCTTGCAAATGTTGGGATGGCATTCTTAAGCTATCTCCGGTGAAATTTGGAATAGCTTTGAGAGCAGAGATCGGGATAGGGGCCCATACGAAACGTGCAACTGGGGTAACAAGGGGGCTTCTGAGGTCCCAAGCCACATAATTTTGGTTGACAATAGGTAGCATGGTTGGGGTCCAAAAACTCTACTCATATGAGTTCGGGTACGACTGTTACTAGTGGAGGCACTAGCGAGTCCAAATTTTTGCGGTTCGTGACCTAGTAACAGGACAATGACTTGTACACCCTTTTGATTTGGTATATCTAAGAAAAATTTCTCATCGGGCATGCCAGGAAAAACTAAAAATTGTTGATGCCAAAATTTCGCAAGGTAACGGACTTTTGTCGGAAACTCAATTAAAGGGGGGACCTATTGCGCTAAACTGAGTAACCTCCAAATTTTAAAGAAGTTGACTCTTCTATAACTGGGGTTTTGAATGGGAAAGGGAAGCAGGTATAAAAATAAAATTGTCTAACTAGGGCGATGCACTAAAACTTAGGTGTAAAGCACGATAGACCTATCTTGTAGATGTGATCTTAGGGCCTATTCAACAATCTGCTATGTTTAGAATAAGAGGAAACTAAGGTAAAATCTAAATGATTCACTTTAACGACATAAAACAATAAATTCATACACATTTACTAAAAATAGGAGTCGAAGACATGAACTAAATCAGCAAACCTGCATTCAAATTATAGAATTTTTGTAAATGAAACATTTAGCACCACAATGGCACAATAAAACTTTATCAAAGTCTTCAAGAAAACAGAAAGATCGAAGAATGGCATAGTCTGCAAGTCTTTACAATAATATAAAAAGTGGTAAAGGCTTGGTTCTTCTACCAATATTTCTTCTCTAAATTTTGCACACCCTCTTTTTGCTTTGATAATAGTATTTATAATGAACCCTAGCTTGGTGAGCCAATAATTGAAAAGATCCTCTGATCATGGGAAATGATGCATTTAGCAATGATTTCCCCTTTGTCGTTGCAACCAAAAATATTTGAGCCATGAACGAGGACATTCCAAGGCCATGCATCCCCTACGAATGATGGAAGTGGTCCCAAAAGACTAGAATGCCGACACGTGCAATTGAATCATGGTGACAGTTATAGAATAGGGCAGCTGGTGATAGGTTGTCGCCTGCCTGTTTTCCTTCACGAGGAATTCTTTAGAAGATCGTGTGGTAGACAGTTGGGGGTCGATGCTCATTCATCCCCTTAAGTGATGAAAAACCTTCGATGTGAAGACACGTGGAGGTCTCCGAACATGTTGCGCTGAAGGTGGGGTCCACCAAGGAGTGTGCACAGACAGATGCTACGTGGCAGCCAATCGGGGCCCGAAAGGGGACCGATGAAAAGGGGCACAAAAAATTACGAACTTCTGACACGTGGAAGCATGGTGCAAGCTTTTGAAAAGCAAGAAGAGGAAAACCTTACGAGGAGCACTTGGTTGACAAGTGGCGACATTTGCAATGAGACTGCGCAAAAGGAGTTCGATGTTGCTTTTTCTTTAGAGGAGGGTGTGGCCGATACTTAGGCAAAATAGAACTACCTGAAGGGAGCATGGGAATTTTGTATTCATAGTATGCAAGGATCTAATAAGTGGAATCAATTGGGAATTTTGAGTCCAATAGTGTAATTAATGCGTTATTGTAAAGCTCGTTGATGTTTGGAGGAAAATACTATTAAGAAAACCTTAATTACATCTATTCTTACTTTGTGCCCTAGGTTAAGGCACCAGTCTTTTGAATTTACATCTAATTACTAGCTGTAGGATCACACACTTCAAACATTTACACTTTTTTCAATTGAGTTATTTGTTAAGTTTGAGGACATTTTATGTTCTCTTTCTTTGAAATGTTAAAATGCTTAAAGGATATTACCAGATTCTCTCATTTTTATAATCATCAAGAAAAAAATTTGAGAACATATATGTTATTTGTAGTGTTTAAGATCATTTGGCATAGAAGAATCTTAAGAACATTGTCAAGGATCACCCTCCCAAGTTTTGCAGAGCCCCAAGTGAAGAGGGAAAGCATTATCCAACTTTCTCCTAACAAGTTGGTCAATCCCTCCAAGTAGTTGATCATTAGGAATGACAATCCTATAGATTATTTGAGAGATTTGGTTGGGAATTTAAAACAATCACACCCATGGAATTTAAAATTAATATATAATGGCCAATTAAATAGGGCATACTAAGTGGCATGACATATATCTTTGGTTGCTATAATATTTTTAAAAATGAATGGGAAAAGTTATGAAAAATCAAAATTTCATCATAATTTTGAGAGTTACCAAGAAATTTCATATAAGAATGGTGTATTGACTCAATTATATTGTATATTATTTAACAAAAAAATAGGCAATTTTTTTGGAAGATTCTGAAATAGAATGGTTCTAACATATGAAGGGCTAGATGGAGATGAGATCAACGACATTATAATTATACAATATACTTGAAGATAAAGCAACACATGACATTAAAGCCTTGGGCCTAGGTCAAAAGATCAAAATTGGGACTCAACAAAAATAGAGCTTGGCCTAGAACCATTCCAAAAATATATATATGAAAATTGAAGCGGCGTGAATATAAGCTAACCTAAAATCATTCATTCAAAGCTAGATGTTAAGTATTAACATTGTGTACAAGTTAGAGTAGTAGAAAGAGGAGAAACTAATATCAATGGTGGCAACGAGAGAACAAGAGGGAGTGGAAGCACTATTGATGAGCCCAATCTAGTTTTTCGATGAGATGTGTGATTGATCCAATGAGATAGACTCGTTCAACATGAAATGTATGCACTTGAATAAACAAATCCATAAATTACCAATTCTATTATCTTAGGCCATTTGATACGAGTTATGCACTATTATGATTATAATTTTTAAGTTCCAACTCAAAACATGACTTCTTAAATGCATTGGAAGCAAGACAACAAAATATGAATTAGGCCATCTTATAATTTAGCTATATTAGATTTATAAGTACATAAATGAACTGATTGAATCCATGGGCATGCAAATAAACCCTATGCATGTGATTGAATGTATGTCCACAAGAATGATCTAGCAAAATGTGGACTATTACACTTCACTAGCTTCAATTTTTAATGTTTAATTATTTGTATTAGGACTAGTGGTGTTTTAAAACACCTTTAGGATTTGTTGGATCACAAGATTCATGTTCTTCTAAGCTAGACCCTTGATAAAATGAATTCACTTATTTGAGCAAAAGGATCGAGGACAACAAACAATCATATAGTGGGCCTAGGATAAAGTGATATCTAATTATGGGCTAAATTATTTTTTTCCACCTTTAAAAATTGAAATATAAACATGCTCTAAGACCTTAGATTATCTTGGATAATTTTTCAAATGAATGAATGAATGTTCTTATATACAACTACCAAACATACAAATCAGCATATAACTAGTGAAATATTTTATAATAAATAAATTTGAACTGTAAATTTTAAAAATAAAAGATTCAGATTTACATTTGTAAAAATGACCTGAATCAAATTTACAATTGCAAAAATAATAAAAAATAAATCTAAAGATTTATGGTTATTTCATTAGCAAAATAACATTAACGTCATCTTTCGTCAATACTTAAAAAGTACATATAAAGTGCTGTAAAAATTATGTGGGTGGCCAAGAATGAGAAGTACATAGAATTTTGCCTAAACTTTCGTGTCAGACTTTTGTAAGGTCCGATTAACTCCAAACTCCCTGGAATGAATCCCGTACACGTCTTGTAATGTGAACTGCTCCAGCGAATGCATGTAAATGCGTTAGAACACGCAAAGATTTAATCATTAAATTCCAAACTTTCCGACAAAGCATATCCCGCGTGCAGCTCTTTTTCTACTATATTCAACACACGTCTAATTAAATCTAAGCCGTCGCTTACATTTCAAACCATATTTTAACCAAAACAATAAAAAGCTGTAGTTTATTTTTAATGAATATAATAATTAGTATATAATAAAAAGATATCATGTAATTATGATATTGCTATCAGGATCAAACTACACAATTTTGTAATTATATAAAATTGAATTAAAATGTGTAGGGTAATTATATAAAATTAGTTTTTTTTTTTTTCGATAATTTTTATATTTTAAAATTTTGTATATTTTGTTATAAATCTTCACTTTTCTTATTATTTTTAATATAATAATTATATATTACAATTTGTTTTAATGTTCGTGTTGTTCTTTTTTAGATATATATATTATTGAATAAGCTAAGAGACATTACAATGAATACAAATATGACTTGTAATTGTCTAGCACAACAAAGCTCCCCTTGATGTAGCTGCAAAAATTGGTGTTTGATCTCCTCCAAACGCTTACTGAAATTTGAATCTTTTGTGAGTCCCCTCTTTAGCTGAGAACAAAGAAAAGTGAATTGAAAACTACTCATGAATCATGGGTCAATGAGTTTGACTCGTAAATTACACGGTTGAATTCTGATAGCAATATCATAATTGAAACATGATGTCAGAGTAAAACTTTAGAATATCTATTTCTGTATGCAAAATGTGCTTAGAAAATATTGTTGAACATCTACTTTTCCATAAGTACAATAAAATACACTGTCTCATAGAATCAACAATTATGTTTTTATGCAATCCGATACCAAAGATTGCATCTTTCCAACGTAAGACGTGATAAAAAACAACAAAAAAGGATAAAAAATACTCTTCCATTTTCTTTTTGTACAAGGATAGTCCCAAAAGATATGTTTTAAGCTTTCATCGTGCTGACAGAAAAGACACAAAAATTTTCAAGCCAGCGTTTGGGCATCTACCTCTGTCTTGGACTTCCAAATCTGAGCACTTAGCATTCTCCATTTTCTTTCATTAAACTTACATTTCCATTTTCTATTAAGTCTCAGATTCATTTTCATAGTAGTTACGTCTCTATGTAATAAGATGGGTCTTAACAAAAGTTCCTTATTTTCATTCTTTGAAATTTAAACACAATATTTTAAATATTTTAAATAGAATGATTAAATACATCTCATTTACATGCAATATTACTTAATTATTATAAAAGTGAACACACTAAAAATATTAAAGAATTAAAGGAGAAAATTAATGATAAGTAATATAAGAAAAATAAAATAATAACAAAAAAATCTCGACTAAAAAAGTATGTATAAGAGTTTAAAGAAAAATAAAGAAAGTATTTAGATAATTAAAAACACCTCTAATAAAAGTAGGCATAAGATTAAAAAAAAAAAAAAATGAGATATGTAAAAGGGAAATAAAAAATGGAGTAATAAATGAAGTTAGAGAAGAATATTGAAATGAAAATAAAATGATATGCAAACTTAATGAATCATTTAAACTTAAAATGCATCATAATTAAAAATAAAGGAATAAAACAAGAAAGGGTATAATAGAAGATATGTATCACAAAAGTTAAAATAGAAGGTATCAATTAAATAATAAAACAAAATAGAATATGATAAAAATTGTATATAAAAGTTCAAAGTTCAAAATTGTAATGTAGTTTATATAAAGTATAAATAAAGACAAAGTAAAGAATTCATAAGTATTAGTAATATAAAATTTATATAAGATTCCTTCTTTTTTTTATGTTTGGAAAATTAACATTGACTAAAAATAATTATAGAATTCTTTAAAAAAGCTTGGTAGATTCTTTAAAGTTTATAGTATTATAATTTTCTTATTATAGATTTGAGATAAAATTCTTACAAATATGTTGTATATTTTTCATGTTTATAATTGGTTAAGACTATGACTATGAAGTCTAGTCATAGAAAAATATTTTGAAGGTTAATTGCAAATAAAAAATAATAATTTAGGTATTTTTTTACAAAATCCACAAATTTAAAGCATTTATATAAATTGTAAAATATTTTATTCATGTTTGGACATGTATAAGGGTTGGGTAATAGCTTTATCATTGTATTGTGAATGGTTAAGCGTTTTTTTTCTTGAGATTTTATGTATATTATCAAGCTCCTTTTCCCTACGAAAATCTTATACTATGACAATAGAATAAAAATATATATTGACCAAATTTTGAAAGATAGTGCTTCTAAATTTAACTAAGTGTTTATTTTTAGCATCAACATTTCATATCACACTTGTAGTCCTTCATCAAGGTGAGGAAGAACCAAATCTAGAAGTATATCTTTCACTATCACCAATTCTAAAAATAATCACATCTCTTATTGACCAAATTATTTCATAGTTTTCTCCAAAATCTTGACAAATGTATTTTATATTATCACAATTTTTTCACTATAGATTTCACATAAAATTTTGTATTGTTATAATTTTTCCACTATAATCCAATTGGTTGTGCTATGCCATCCACCACGATAAATTCCCTAAATAAAATGAGCATCAAACCAAAATAATTTCAACAAAATAGATTCCCTAAGGAGGACAATTTAGTCAAAAGAAATTTCACATAAAATGTTGTGCTATTGTAAGTTTTCCACTATAATCTAGTTGGTTGTGCTATGTCATCCACCAAGATAAATTCCCTAAGTAAAATAAGGGTCAAACCAAAATAACTTCAAAAGAATAGATTCCCTAAGGGAGACAATTTAGTCAAAAGAGATTTTTCACTATTGCTTTCACATAATTTTTTGTAATATTATAATTTTTCCACTATAATTTAATTGGTTAGGATGATGGCCTGCTATGCCCTTCATCAAAATCAATTCCCTAAAATAAAATAAAGGTCAAACCAAAATAACTTCATTAAAATCGATTCCATAGATTTCCTAATCATTGACAATTTTTTACCATGATAAGTGACATTGACTCACACCCTCCAATACCACAAGAGGGGAAGCCAAAATAACTTCATTAAAATAAATTCCCTAAACGCTAACAACTTTTATGGTGATTGGTGATGCTAGCTCAACATGCCCTGCATGTACTAGGAGATGAGGGTAAACCAAAATAACTTCATTAAAATAGATTCTTTAAACATTGACAACTTTTTACCATGATCAATGACACTAGCTCAACACACCCTTGGATATGATCAATGACACTAGCTCAACACACCCTTGGATATCACAGAGGTAGGGGGACTGAACCTTGTGACCTCTTGCCTTCAACAAGATGCTTTAGCCAATCAACCAACCCCCATCCATAAACACAACTTAATGAAAAGAAAATTTTCATATAAATATATCCCAATCTACTATAAAATAAGATTCCAATATCCTGATCAATTGTGCCTATCCAAAACAACAATTATAATGTCACAGTTGAAACAAATTCCTATAGAACTTCTTGTCGTAACAACCTGACTAAAATATTATATTATGGGATAAAAAAAATCATTACTACTCTGTAAATCGTTAGGCTGCTGGTTCCTTCGCCAGCAATTTTCATTGATCCATCTGTATCCGTTGACAAGTAAAATTTAGAGAAGACATTGAAAATTTCCAAAACGAATGTGCCTAAATTTAGGTTTTTCTTCATTGCGCACGGGAGAATCATTCCAACTCATGTAGGGAGCAAATGACGACGAGATCAGCGGCGTTATAATTAAACGGTATGAAGCAAATGACAGTTAAGACTTGGGCCCGGCGACACACGCTTACCGGGTCAAACCATCCAGACTGGGACTTGACAACAGCAAAGCTCTTCTGGATGCATTCCAAACGAAATAAATTATAAAAATTGAATGTGGGTTGGCCTGGAACCTTTCATTTGCAGCTGGATTTTCAGCCGGACCCACCTGAGGAAAAGCGTGCAGAGCTCTTCTGGGCGGCTTGTACGGACACCGGCCAACGCCATTTATATTTACATTTCCTGTTCAGTAAATTAGTTGTAAGGCATGACGCGTTGAATTGGCAAGCGCAATGGGTTGGTAATATTAAAGGGTCTTCTGTGTTATTAGAGTAGCAGGAAGAGGAGAAAGCTATGGCGATGGTGGCAATGGGTGAAAAAGGGGGCGTAGAAGCCTTACTGGCAAGGCCGATTCAGATAGCAGACGAGGTGTGCACCAGGGCCGGGGAGGCGGACTCTTTCAAGCAGGAATGCATGGACCTGAAAAAGCAAATCCAGAAATTGTCGGGTCTGTTGCGCCAGGCGGTTCGGGCTTCGGGCGGAGCAGGACTGTATGAGCGGCCTACGCGGCGGATCATTCAAGAAATTAACAAAGTGCTGGAGAAGGCTCTGGTTTTGGTGACCAAGTGCCGGCGCAAGCGGCTCTTCGCCATTACCTCCACTGCGGCGTTTAAGAAGATTGGGCTGCTACTGGACAGTTCAATTGGAGATGTTACCTGGCTTCTGAATGTCTCGGCAAATGATGAAGATGATGACCGGTCGCAAATAGGTTTACCGCCCATCGCCACAAATGACCCAATGTTAGGGTTGATTTGGGAACAGATAGCCCGCCTCCACACGGGTAGCCCGTCGGATAAGGCCGACGCCGCCGCCTCGCTGCTTTCGCTTGCGAAGGATAATCCGGACCGGAACGCGAAGCTTATTGTGGAAGAGGGCGGCATCACGCCTCTGCTGAAGCTAATCAATTACAAGGAGACCGCCGCTGCCACCACCGCCGCCGCCCTCGCCACCGAGGCGGCGGTTCGGGAAGGTCAGGAAGCGGCCGCCAGAACTTTGGGGTATCTGGGAAAGGATCCGGATCGGGTGAGAGAAATGATGGAAGAGGGAGTTTGTTCTGCGTTTGCGAAGGTTTTGAAGGATGGTCCCATGAAGCTCCAGAGCACAGTCGCCTGGGCTCTTTCTGAGATGCTTTCTGATGAGCCGCAGGCGGACTGGCAAGATCGGTTTGCGCACAGCGGTGTGATTCGATCGCTGGTGGGGCATTTGGCATTCGAGAGCCTTCAAGAGGGTAGTAAATATCTTGTCACCGGTAAGCCCTCTGTGACTATCCATTCTCTCGTTACAACTAGTCTGGCATCGAAAGTTACAGACGCCCATACCCTAGCCCACCTGCAGAAGGACACTGCAGCGGCCCTGGGACTGCCTTCTTTATCTGGGCTTAATTTAAAGGGTAGATCAGCTGAGGATCCTGCTGTTAAAGCTTCCCTCAAGGCTGAAGCCGCTAAGGCTCTGTGGAAGATCGCCAAGAACAATACAAATACATGTAAGGCCATAACAGAGTCCAAGGCTTTGCTCTGCTTTGCAATTATGCTAGAGAAGGGACAAGGGCATTTGCAGTATAATTCGGCCATGGCCGTCATGGAAATTGCAGCCGTTGCGGAGCAAAAAAGCGAGCTGAGAAGAGTCGCATTCAAGCCCAATTCCCCTGCTGCCAAGGCCTTGGTAGAACAGATGTTAAGAATCAGTACACAAGATGACGAGGATGCGCATCTCCTGATGGCTTGTATTAAGGCGATTGGGTGCCTTGCTCGAACCTTCCCTGCTCGAGAAACCAGACTTATTGCTCCCCTGGTGAAGCACTTGGATCACAGAGAACCATCTGTATGTAGAGAAGCTGCAATTGCTCTAGCGAAATTTGGGTGCAAAGAAAATTATCTGCATATGGAACGCTGTAAGTCAATCATAGAGGCCGGTGCAGCTCCTCACCTGATCCAGCTTGTCTACTTTGGGGATTCTGGTGATTCAGGCTCTCAGATTCCTGCACTCATTCTGCTCTGCTACTTGGCTCTACATGTCGGAGATAGTGAGGCTCTTGCCAAAGCAGAGGCCTTGTCGTCCCTTGAATGGGCGTCTAAACAGCCCCACCTGGTGCAGGATCCAACACTAGACAAACTTCTTCCAGAGGCTAAAGGTCGTCTAGAGCTCTACCAGTCAAGAGGATCTCGATTTCACTGAAAGAACAGCTGCTTCTGCTTCTTCTTCATGTTGTACAGTGTAAACAAATCGAACCACTACAGCCTTTCACCATACGGTATATTGTAGATTACTACTCTTTTGGTTGTAGATTTCTACTTCTTTCCCCTGTTTTGTTGAACACAGTAAATATTTGCAGGCCTTGTGCTACTTAAGTTTTCCCAATTGTAGGTTGGATTGATAGTTTGTCTTCTTGATAGTAATGAAAATTAGAAGTTTGGTCTTCTCTTGTGCAATTGCAGAGAAACAAAGTTGAACTACCAAAAACATACAATTTGAATGGTTGTTTTGCAGCAGTTTGTTATAAATTTCTAACACTGCATGATGTGTCGAAAGAATTCTTTCATCTCCATTCAATAAATTTCAAGGCTCAGATTTTGCCATCCATAACACATCAAGAATTCTTTTATTTTGCTTATTGGTAAACCATTGTAAAGGAAATTAGCACCCTCTACAAATACATTTAGGGCTCAAAAACTAACTTTAATTCAAATTTTGAAGAATTTAAGATTTCCTTTTATTGGATTAAGAAAATATTCATTTACACCAAGGATTACAGAAAAGAGCTGCACAGCAGCAAAGCAGTTGCATTACAGAATAGACACTAAAGCAAAAATTATATGATATTGCTTTTCAAGATTGCAAGAGTTCAGAGCAACAAAATGATCTCACTGTAAATTAAGAGTTAGAATATGTAAAACAATTGAAATATATCATGGTAAAGGTTTTTAAATGAAAATTTTAATTGGATTGTTGGATTAAGAAATTTAGACAATTAAATCTGAAAATCTAAATGTATTGGACATATTCATGGTAGAAATCTTCGTATATGATTTTGTTTTGATATTTGTGATTTAATTTTAAGTAGAGTTTGATTTTTTATATTGAATTAAATCTGAAAATCTAAATGTCTGGGACATATTTATGGCAGAAATATTAGTATATGATTCTGTTTTGATATTTGTGATTTAATTTTAAGTAGAGTTTGATTTTTTATATTGAATTAAATCTGAAAATCTAAATATCAGAGACATTTATGGCAGAAATCTTAGTATATGATTCTGTTTTGATATTTGTGATTTAACCAAGTGAACTATTTTCTGGATTGAAACTGTGTCAGTTTTTTGTATTAACAATCTGAAATGTTAATACAAAAAACTGACACAGTTTCAATCCAGAAAATAGCTCACTTGATTATCATGGACTCTGGAAACTTTATGCTTTTAATTTGTGATTTAATTTTAAGTAGAGTTTGATTTTTTATATTGATTGAATTTGTTTGGTTGTTGGTATATGAAGTAAAATAGTGATGGTGTTTGTGGGTTTGGTATACATGGGTTAAAATTCAAGGTTTATTTTTATGTTAGTCAAAAATCTTAGAGAGTTGCTTGGGATTCAGAAGTTCAAGAAATAATACTAACTACCAATAATGGTCAAAGTTAATAGTGACACGTAAAGAGTGATAGTAGAATTGGATTGTGATTTAGACATAGAGATCATTGGAGGGCATGCAGAAAATGTTAGAGACAAATGTGTAAATGTGTTGTTGTACTTTGAGCTAATGTTTTATATGATATTAAAATGATTTAAGGTGATTCTTCTAATTACACTCCCTAGGAACATATTTCATACGTTTTTTTCATGTAGTTTAAGATCTTACAGAGTTGGATAGTGATAAGTAAAGAGTGATAGTAGAGTTTGATTTTGATTTAGATATAGAGATCATTGAGCTGAACCCAAAATGTCATAGAAACAGATGTGTCTACTTTGATCCAATATTTATATGAAATTAAATTCATTTAGACCGATTCTCATAAATGCAAGTCCCATAAACATAATATAATCTTTTCTCCATGCATGCCAAGAGATAATGATTATCTTTGGGATTGTCATCCTTAAAATGTGAGTAATTTGATATTTGAAGAAGACCATGCAATTACACTCACAATCTAATCTAAGAAATAAAATTGTAATTGTGATATAGTCTAAAATAGATAATATCATCAGAAATGTATAAAAATATTCTAAATAGAAAGATAAGATACAAAACAAAATTAGAAGAAGTCTTAAGTCATTAAATACAAAAAAGAATTAACAATATATTAAAACTATCAACATAAAATAATAAAATATTAACAATATTCAAACATAAAAGTGGGTACCATAACAACTACCAAAACTACTACACAAAGAAAATAACTAAATTAAAAAAATCTCCACAATTATCTTTAAAGACTACCACCATCATACCTAATCTCCTTGTACCATGAAACATTCATAAATATTTTATCATTTTAACAATATTCAAACATAAAATATATTAAATTAAAAACTCAACAATATTAAATCATAGATACAACTACTACTACCAAAACTACAAACGCACAAAATTAACTCAACTACAAAATAAAAAATTCCCCTCAATTATGTTTAAACACTACCACCATCATACACAATCTCCTTTTAACCTGAAGCATTCATAAAAGTTTTATTATTCCACAAAAACATGGACAAAATTAAATATATAATAATTAATAAAGAGAATATACAAATGAAGTGTTACCTATTGAATATATTGCACGACATCATTAAAATTCAACTTTATTAATTGAAAAAAAATGTTTAAAGGTAGTTGTGTTAATGGTCGACATATCATTCATTATATAAAATATTGGATATATATTAATAATGACAGCTAGCAACGGAAGTAATAAACATTTGATGCTGTTGCTTTATAATATTCTTATTGCACTAAAGGCTTGTAAATTCTATTTGTCTATCGTTTTTTGTTTATTTCAACCAAATAATGGAATCTCTTGTGTATAGATTTACAATATTGAGAAAGAATAAATAAGAGCAATTTTCTTTATGATCTTTGAGTTCTAACACTTTTCACATATTTTGAATCTAATTTTATAAGAATTTAAAACATAATAATATTAACATGCATTTATAATTATAAAATAACTTTAATTTAATGGGAAAAAAATATTATGATATGTTAAATGTTATTTTTTTTTAATTTTATTATTTCAATATATTATTGTGTAGGAAAATAAAATAATTTTAGGAATTTAATTTATTAATGTAAATAATTATATTTAAAATAATTAAATTTAGATAATAAATGTAAATGATAAATTGTATGAAGTTAGAAAGGTTTAAGTTTTTATTTTATTTGTAGTAGTCAATGATAAACATTTTGGTTGTGTTATATATAATGGTTAGAGTCAAGCTTATGAAATTGGATATGTATTGACTAGGCTTTGACAAATTTGTACTATCAATCTGAGTCTACTCTAGACTAATCCATGACCATAATTTATCCTCTAGACACTTTGTCTTCATGTGACTATTTTTTTTGCTACGTGTAAGGTTAGAAATTTCCTACTTTACATATTTGCACTCAATTTAGGGCTCACTTCCTTAGGTGTGTTCTATAACCCATTTGACACTTTTTCATCTTTCCCTCAACAATAGACTAATTTCCTTCTAAACGCGAGTCCTATCTAACCCCTATTCTTATCTTAGAAGTTTTAGGCTGAAATTCAAAAAAGAAACTTATGTGTGAAAATATCATGTGTGTTTGAATAGTGTAGCTCTAACAATAGTGTTAGGGATCAGTTTAAAATCTTGAAAACTTATCCATAGATTCTAACCTAAATCTAAAATATTCCTATTTTGTTAATGGTAACTTGAGTCTAAAATGCAAAGGAAGCCTATTAGGTCACTTGGAAGCAAATAAATCATTTCATTCTACACTCAAGAATATAATCACTCTTCCACAACATATTTGCCACAACATTTTGGAGCCCTTTTACTAAAGAATATATAGAAAAAGTCTTAAATCACCTCCCTCAAGTCTTCCATGGTTGTATCACTCACATATCCCAAATACATTCTTCCTTGTTACCTCATGTTTCTACTAATACACATATTCCCAAATGACCTCATAAGACTCATTCCCTTCCAAATTTGAACACAAACCTATCATGTCCTTCCCAAAACAATCCTTTGTCCATCATAACCTACTAATCTCTCCACCACTCTCCTACACATCATATCACCTAGACCAATCCTAGGGTTTTCATGTTTTAAGTTCATATTCTACAAACACCACATCATACTTTCACTCTAGGGCATCACAATCATACAATTCTCAAAAGGTTGAGTTGAGTTTGAAACATACCATCCTAGGGGATTGCCTAATGTAGTCTTCTAAATAGCCACACCCTTTCCTTTTCCTATGTTTAGCTTTATTTTAGAATCATCATATATTTAGAGAACTTGTGGGAGAATTTTAAGTGGATACCAAACCTATACATAGAGATTATTCAACTAAAAATAGTATAGCTCTTGACATTTATCCAAACCCCTACATTGTATGAGTACAAGTGATATGCAATAGAGGTTTTACAAAGTTATCCATGTTCTTGACTTTAGGAGCACCCCTACTAGTGTTGGCATCTTATTTGGGTATTTAAGAAGGGTAGGAGTGCCAACAACCAGTGTTAATTCCATGTTTGGGTATCCAACAAGGGCAAGAGCACCCAAGAATAATGTTGGTGTCTTGCATAACTATCCCTAACCTATAGAAGCAACCTCTACCAATTACTATGTTATTCAAGGGTGTTTATATCCAACATTGATGCCTTAGAATTTTTTCTAGATTTATTATTTTCAAGGGTTTTTGAACTTACAACCTTCTAATTTCTTCAATTTGCACCAATGTTATATTTTTTTTTATGACTCAGAGGTATCCCCAAACCATGTGTTCATTTCGTGTAGGCCTTGCAACTCAACCGAGCAAACTCAACCACCCTTGCCTTGGCCTTACTTTATTGCTAGCTTTTGGGGGAGGAGGAGGCGAGCTAAGACGAGAGTAGTCCTCTAGTGGTTACTGACGAGACCGAAACACAAGCAACTTTTCACATCTAGGTAGAGAGAAGTGATCTCAGGACCTATATGGGACGAACCCAAAGCCCTTAACCAACTACGTCACCCATTCAAGAGACATAATTTCTTCATTGCCTTTTTCATTCATAATTTTTAGTTTCCTAGCTTAGCATTAGTTTAATTTATTTTAAAAAATTGAAGCTTTCAATATTTCCCTATTTTACATTTATATATTTTAGATATATTAAAATAGATTAGTGTGTTGATTGATTGGAATCTAATCTTATAGTTTAAACACACAAGCACCAAAAATAACCTAAGAAGCCCAATTTTTCATCTTTCATTTGGTGAACCCAACATCTTGCATGCTATTTTTTATTTTATTAAAAAATTGACAACCACATCATTTTCTAAAACGTTTCATTTTCTTGTTTTGAAAAATTAACACATCTTCCTCTTGTTATCTCTTTCATCTCAATCTTTTCTTCTCACAATCATAACACTCACTCATCTATTTGCTCTACATCATCCATTTTCACCACATCTATGTATCAACTTATTTATATTTCTATGACTTCGTCTTGTCTCCCCATTCCCTTTCATCTCTCTATGAAACTCACCTCCTCTATATATGAGCCACCCACATATGTTCTTCATTTCCCATTGCCTACTCTCTTCCCACCTATCTAATCTCATGATATTGTAGCAAAGACAAAGAATAGGACCATCATGGATATGCAAGAAATATGTTGAAAGTTAAGGGGATTCCAAACAAATATTAATGTGGAGTTGTTGTAACAATACTATAGTTTCCAAATAGATGTCCCACAAAGGTTTTGTGTAACATGATTTGACAAGAAGCATGTAAAAATACAAATGGAGCATAAATCACTTCAAATTTTATAGGATACACGGAATATGCATTTGTGACAAAGGAAAGAATGCATAAGTTGGATGATTGAAGAATAAAGTGCATCTTCATAAACTACACTAAATAATCCAAGGCATAAAATTGTATAACCCTATCACAAAAAATATTGTAATTAGAAGGAATGGCGAGTTCATAGATTTGTTAGGACTGGCATAGATTCAAATTAAGACTACCATAATGAAGTTATGACAGTCCCAATAAAGCTATGACTATCCTAAGATAGTTTTAAAAGACCTAATGAAGTTAAAGCTATGATTAATACGATGTGTTTGATTATATTAACAAAATATAATCTATTCCCTTAGCAAAATCTAATACATTTGATTAAGGCTATGTATGTTGAGCACTCATAATTTTTAAAATACTTAGCAAAATCTAATCCCAAAATCAGCATGATAACAAAATAAAAGAATTATATTAAGCATGTATGATAAGAAGTGATAAAGAAACATAAGAGAATGAAGGAAAATGCTTAGCACATGTATAAAGACTTGATATGCCTTAAAATTGGAGATTCGATTTGAGAAACTACCCAATTATGTGTAGTTTGTTTTCTTCTTGCTTCAAACTCCTTAAGAATTTGAGCTTTTCATGAACTTTCTTCCTTTTCAATGTTCAATTCTATATAACTCTAATAAAATTACTAAAAGCTATAGAATTAACCAATCTATAATGTGAAATTATAATATTAAAATCATAACTAACATTAGGGTAAGTGCACCAAGATGGTTCCCAAAATGGGGACTTAAGTGGACAGCTTTTTTCTGAAATCAGGAAATACTGACCTTGGACGTGAAATTGAGGATACTTAGACTCAAAATTTTGAGATGGAACAAAAAAAAGGATTCAAGTGCTCCGAGTCTACTTTCTCAACTACTAATTTATTTTGAAAATGATTGAGATTAAGGGGTCCAAACGAGGGACGTACACAAATTGGTGTTATTTTTGTCAGAAAAACATAACATAGCAACTCTTGTATGACCCTTGTACGATAAAAAAATTTTTAGTATTTTTAAAATCGCAATAGTCAGAAGTTAGCTAATAGTATGTAGTTGATGCACAATTTTTTTGATATTTTTTTAATGAATATTTGATTTTTTACTAATTTGCGAAGTGGACATATCCTGAAAATAGAATTTTGGCTGTGCTACCCCTACAAATTTTGGAAACTAATTGATTTGTTTTTTTTTTTTTTTTAAATTTTGTAGAATGGAGTCTAGTTTCTAAAAATGTAATTTATTTCAAAAATTGATGAATGGTTAATTTATAACGAAAAAAATACCAAACACTGTTTTTTGGCAGAAAAAAGACATATAGATAAAATAAATTATGGATGAAAGACTTAACATTTTCAGAAAGTGAAAAAAATTACATCGTTGGATAGCTAAGAGATAACCCAACATTACCCATGTGCTCAATTTTTTTGATATTGAACCACGTGCAATCCTGATGGTGAGCATGAACTTGATTATGAGAAATATGGTGGATTAATTATAAACATGTCTCTGGTCATTGGGAATGCCCTCCAAGCCTTTGGGTTGGTATTCCAAGGCAAATACCAAGCTTAAAGTTCGGTAATTTCCAAAGCAAGATATAATGCGAGCGCGTTATAACACGCTCACGTTATATCTCACTTTTGACATGGTTTTTGCTTCTGCGGGGAACATGTCTACTAGCACATAACGCGAGCACGTTATAACGTGCTCGTGTTATGTCTTAATTTATGTTAAATGCTAATATATTAATGTATGCTGATATATTTTTATGTACATGTAGGTATGTATGCTTGTATGGATGTAAGATTATATGTACATAAGTATTATGCTTGTATGTATGCATTTATGTATGTCTTTAGACGAAGGGAGAATTTAGAGAGAGTCTAGAGAGATGGAGAGGGGGTCAAAGTGAGAGTTTAAGAGAGAGGGAGTGGGAGAGAAGGGGTTAGATTGAGGGGGACTTAGCTAGGTAAGGTGGGAGGGATAGAGGGAGGGAGAGAGGGGAGGTCGGAGAGAGAGAATTGAGGGAGAGGGAGAGAGAGAGAGGGGGTGGGAGAGAGAGAGAATTGAGGGAGAGAGAGAGAGGGGGGTGTGAGAGAGAATTGAGGGAGAGACAGAAAAAGACAAGGTTATGTAGAGAAAGACAGGGTTATGGAGGTAGGGTGCAAAAGGGAGAGACTTGAGAGTGTGAGGGGGAGAGACTTGAGAGATAGGTAGTGAGAGGGAGTGTGAGAGAGATAGAGTGTGAGAGAGGGAGTGTGAGTGAGAGACTTGAGAGAGGGAGAGGGTGTGAGAGGGAGTGACCTGATACAGGTAGAGAAAGAGGGGGTTGGAGTGATAGGGACTTATCTAGGTAGGGTTGGAGGGATAGATAGAGAGAGGGGAGAGAGACAAAGAGAGAGTTACTTAGGTAGGTTGCTAGAGGGAGAGACCTTAGAGAGAGAGGGGGTGGGAGGAAGAGACATGAGAGAGAGGGAGAGAGAGGTAGTGGGAGAGAGTGTGATGGAGTGGGAGGGACATAAAGAGAGATGGATAGAGGGAGTGAGAGAGGGTGGTAGGGATTGATTGAACGAGAGGTACACAAAAAGAGGGAGACGGTAGATAGAGACAATTAGAGAGGGTGGGAGAGAGGGAAGGAGGGAGAGGTGAGATGTATAGATAGAGAGAAAGTGATAGGGGTTGAGGGTATAGGGTTGAGAGATTAGTGTGGAGGACCTATAGGTTTGATGGTTTCTAGGGTATTAGGGTTTAAGGTTTGAGGGTTGATGGAATAGGTTTGATGGTAGAGGGTATTTGGTTGAGGGTATATGGTAGAAGGTTTAAGGTTTAAGCGTTTAGAGTTGAAGGGTTTGGGGTTAAGGGTTTAGGGTTAAGGGTTTACTTAGTTGAGGGTAGAGGGGTTAGGGTATAGTTTTGAGGGTATATGGTTGAAGGATTAGGTTCAGGGTCCAATGTAAGGGGTAGAGGGTTTAGGATTTAAGGATTGAGGGTTGAGGGATTAAGGGTTGAGGGTTGAGAATTGAGAATTGAGGGTTGAGTGTTTAATGTATAGGGTAAAGGGTAGAGGGTTTAAGGGTTGAGGGTTGAAGATTGAGGGTTTAAGGTATAGGGTCGAGGGTTTAGGGTTGAGGGTCCAATATATAGGGTAGAGGTTATAGGGATTGAGAGATTAAGGGTTGATGGATTAGGATTTAGGGTAGAGAGTATTGGATTGATGGTAGAGGGTAGAGGGTAGAGCGTAGAGGGTAAAGGGTTTAATAGTTTAGGGTTTAAGGGGTTACGGTTGAGGGTCGAGGGTTTAGGGTTGAGTGTTTAAGGGTTTAAGGGTTGAGGGTTTAAGGGTCAAGAGGGTTGAGGGATTAGGGTAGAGAGTTTACTAAGTGGGTTTAAGGGTTGGGGGATTAGGGTTGAGGGTAGAGGGTCGAGATCGGGCGAGAGGGTTTATGGTTAGGGTCTGCTGGCCTAGGGTTTAGGATGAGGGACACAGGGCGGCGGTGGCAGAGGTTATAGGAGCTGGAGGGATTAGGTGGCTTAAGGCTGAGGCTGAGGGATTTAGGAGGGGAAGGAGGATTGTGCTTAAGGCTGGGAGGCTGGGAGGGCTGAGGATTAAGAGGGCATGGGGTCGAGGGAGCCAGCTTTAATGGCCGAGGCTGAGGGTTCAAGGATTAAGAGGTAGGTTGAGGGATTAGGTTTAAGGGCTGAGGGCTGAGGGATTAAGAGGGTATAGGGATTGAGGGATTAGGGTTTAAGGGTTTAAGGGTTGAGGGTTGAGGGTTGAGGGATTAAGAGGGTATAGGGGTTGAGGGATTAGGGTTTAAGGGTTGAGGGTTGAGGTTTGAGGGTTGAGGGATTAAGAGCATATAGGGGTTGAGGGATTAGGGTTTAAGGGTTGAGGTTCAAGGATTAAGAGGG